>CAXDIV010000011.1:105416-337098 GCA_963989385.1 Ctena decussata
TCTCACAGCGCTGGTGGTATTGAAAGGCTCTTGTCCAAATGTATGTGAGTGTCAAGTATAATGATTGCCTTCCATATACGGACTGAGAAATATGAATGAGTCAGTGAAGCATAAAACACATGTCAAATCTATACATGGATGGCAATGCTAAAATGTTCTTGTCCATATATAAGTGTGTGCCAAGTATGGTGGCTCTAATCCCTATAGGAACTGAGAAATATCACAAAGTCAGTGAAGCAAAACTATAGGTCGAATCCATACACGGATGATGGTGTTCAAATGGTCCTGTCCATATGTAGGCGTGTGCCGAGTATCATGGCCCTAACCCATACAGGAACTGAGAAATATCACGAAGTCAGTGAAGCGTATCATAAAGTCAAATGAAGCATAAAACATACTCATATCCATACAAACAGGATGCTGCTGTAAATAGCCAATTTAACGTTTTTTGGCTATTGACAGTTAACTGTAAATAGCCATTTTAACGATTTTTGGCTATTTACAGTTAACTGTCAATAGCCTCTGCAAAATAATCACACTGTATGGAGTAAACTGTGGAGTGTACAAAGTAACTGAAATGGCAATGCATTTGTAACAGCATTATCATTTAATTTCTATGTCTAAAAAGCTATCAAACAAGAGCACCTTTGTTTAAAGAAAATAGTCCGATTCGACCGGTTTCTATAGACAGCGACCCAGTTATAACCCTTTCCAAAGCGGCGTATGGGAAACACCTGAATTCAGGTACTGATCCCACTGGAGAAAGAAACCGGTAGCAATGGAGCCTTGTAGAAATCGACTATAGTTAGACGTATATATTAACAAGAAACATCTTTAAAAAAGATAATTGTCGAAGATGAAATTCGTTTTTAAAGAACAACTTTTTAGTCATGTCAGGACGGATCCATCGCTTCCTGGGTATTATCAGTACTTTTGTAAAGTAAATGTGTCTTGTTCAAGGACAAAACATGAATTCCCGAGTGAGGATTATCGTGATCAGCCTTGGTCGAGTTCGATTACAACTATTGTCTGGCGATAGTATGTCATGGAAGAAGCGGGTCAACTCGGCCTGCTTTCTGTAAGCCTGGGGTCTTCACGGCTCCTGGGTCAACTCGGCCGCCATTCAACTTGTCCGGGTCAATTCGGCCTGCTGTCATTTGCATCCTCGCCCCAACCTACGAAGATGGGCTGCGCCAGGAATGAACGGAAACACAATAAACGAATAGAGTTTGTTGGGTTGTTGATTTAATAAGAAGTCCTTCAAAATGGTGGTTCTGTTCTGTTCTGTTCAATTCTCGTATCGACGTTACCCAAGTGGCTCAACGGTACGTAACCATAGTTGCACACACCTGGCGCCGTGTGTCCGTCCAATGTCACTCAGTCTGTAAATGTCTCGTCGGTCAGTGCTGCCCAACCAGTATTTATGCATAGATGTTTGCCTTCTGCGGCTCCAAGTCAGGTTCTGTCCGGAAAAGGAGGCGCGCGCCACATGAAAGCCACCCCAGCGGAAAGTCCAGGGAAACACAGGCCAACCCCGCCCGCAGAGGAGGAGCACACCGAAACCCTGGTCCCAACGAGAGAACACGCAGGTGTTCCTTAGGTTTCAAGGATGGGACCTGTTTGGGTCCCATATTACTTACAGCCCTTAATTTTAACCCTCCCCCGTATCCAAGTAATTTGGTTCCGGATGGAGATCCCTTATTCTGACCTTACCCTTAGGTGGGGATAGACGCAGTCACAGGTAGGGACCTTTTCAGGTACCTTTTCAAAATGGTGGAAAAGGTACCTGAAAAGGTCCCTACCTGTGACTGCGTCAATCCCCACCTAAGGGTAAGGTCAAAATGGTGGACAAAACATGAATTAATATAAAGGGCAACCCAATAATCCCTCAACGGATAACTGCAACTGCAGCTAGACTATGGAAACGGGACGTTCCGGGCCTACAATAATACAATGGCGCTGGGATAGCCGGACCAAGGTGCAGGGCAATTATATTTTAATTGTTTCCATAGTGCCAGAGTTTTAAGATTGGGGTCCTTTACCCTGTGAGATCTTCTGTAGTATAGGGTCGAAATAAGAGCAAGGTTGTTACCATCAGCTAATCATCAAAGGTCTCTGAAATGTAAAAATTCCGTTTCTGTAGGTGGGGGTTGTGGATACAAATGACTGGCGCATAGATATATAACCATGTGGCACCATGGCCAAAACTGATGTTTTCCTTACTCATTTTCATACAACTTCGATATCCTAGTTTATTTGCCACAAATAAGATTAAACGGCATGACTGAACTGCAAAAATACCGATACCTCACCAGGAGCTAGCTGTAACCGGGGGAACACTTATTAAAAGTCTATTTCTTAGCTTTTTCTGCCTCTTATTTTCATGATTTTCCCTGACTTTGTTTGGCCCAATTGCTAAGGGAGTGAATTCGCGAGTTTGTGAGTGAGTGAGCGTGTGTGCAATTGAGCGAATGAGTATCAAGATAAGCCTGCATCGAAATAATTCCTTATCTAGAAAATTTTATCGCCGATGCTATGAATTGGTTTCAAAACTCAATGTCAGGTTAAAATCACTTTCACATGAAGGCCTATCGGAACCAGAATTTTATGATGACTTAGTATACAAATTCAAAAAGATAAGGGGTATGTCTGCTTTTTTGTTCAGCTTCGAAAAAGTAGTTTTTTGTTCTCATTGTATTTTGTTCAGTGCTAGCATTAACCATCAAAATCAGGAAGTCATATGACTATGCTGAAGGATAGACTTGGTTTCTTCCAGAATGTCCATATTTATATTGCTTTCTCCTTCATGAATGGGTGAAATACCATTATTACAACTAATTTAACTCATTATTTAAGTCAATATTCACTTTATAAATGGTAGGTTATGATAAAAATTGGAAGTCACTGACTTTCTGGCATTCAGTTTTAGAAGTCACAGACCCCCAGACATCCACTAGTGGAAGCACTGTTTGTTTCTTTGTAATTTTAGTTAGAAATACATCAGTTGTTATTTTAAAGAAGACTGATTTCTGGCGCGGCAGATCGGAAGCGCGGTGCGGTTATGGCTTTCATACTAGACCTTTTAACACACGATTGGAAAACTCGAATGCGCCTGATCAACGGCTGCTCAAACGGGTCATGAAACTTGCAAATACACTTTTCGTCATTCGTTATTATTGAATAAAACACGTCTATCCGCAAATAACGGCGATTAAATTAAAAAGGAAACGAAGCCAAAATAAAGTTTATATTCATAAAACGTCATTTTAAAACTGTTTCTTTTCACAAATGGTAGATTGTATTTATTATCCCCCATACAATAAAAACCCGGATGCAGGTCATGCATGCTCTGATATGTCTACGACAAATAACGCGAGGGACATATTCCAGTTATTTCCCTCTCAAGCAATCCTAGCTGGAGAGAAAAATCGGTACTCTGCTTTTAGAGTTATGCGTATTAGGCAAAAATAGCATCGATTAAGTTCCGCAACATTGCACTTGCCAGTTAACAAGCCAATTACGGCGTTGCTCGCGCAAATCGCCACGTCTAACTAAACTGGATTACAATGTACATGTATTTCAGGTATTTTTGTGAATAAGTTCTTAAAACCGGATTACAATGTACATGTCTTTCAGGTAAGGTTAACATTTCTTTTTGTGAATAAGTTCTTGTTCCCCGGCGCCGATGTCGCCCGGCGGCGATGTCGCACAGATAAATCAAGAAAGATGCACGAGGCCCAGTAGTGTGCCGATTTTGCCCATTTTCAAACAGCAGTAACGTCAATATGAAACTTGTAAACATTTCTACTTCCCAATGATCTTTATCTTATTGTGTCTATACAGCTTATCTTTATTTTAGAAATATACTGAACAAAAAAAGAAACGTTAAATGCATTTTCATTGCACGTTTTCTTTAAGCTGAAATAAGATTTTGCCAATTTTATTTTATATCTAACGGACGAAAAGTATCCGTATTTTCAGAAAATAATTATCACAACATAAGCGGCGAGATTATTGTCTCCAGACCAGTTTCATTCAATGAGGCCCGGATTTTTATGCTTTGGTGGCCATCTTGTCCGCCATTTTGTTACTGATTTGTCTGAAATAATTTTTAACATGCTTAATCGATTCTTCGACCTCGATAACCTACATGTAGCCCCAAAAAGTATGTTTCTAACCCACAAACTCTAGAAGATATTCACACCGTACAACCGGCTGAAGTGATGCCAGATGCCTACAGAGATAACAGATGGGCGAAATCGAAAGTAGGATTTCAGCAGGTGAGATAAAGTTGCTGGTAAAAAGAGACGATAAAATCCTGGAAGAGTTTAGCCTCATATGGAAGTTGCTCAGTGCCTGTAGATTCTACAGTACCAGTCTGGGTGGCTTTCTTACACAGATAAGGCTATGGCAGGGCTTGAAAGGGGAACATTTTCAGAAAAAAACACAAAGTCTGCATTTCGGCTCCCATTAAACGAATCTGAGATAGTGCCCAATCTGTTTGCTTGCGTACAATAAAACCTCAGTTAATTAGCAATATTTCTGCCAATTTTTGATACACAGTTTAGTTTTATAATGAAAACACACGCTTTCAAAGAGGGTGGGTAGCGAAAAAATGGTTGCCTTTGTCAACAGATGCAATTTCAGGTGGATAGCTGGGATGACAGATCGGTTTGTATGGAAATGGCTGACATTGATGGCAGGTATCAATATATAAGTATGTATCCTTAAAATCGCATTTTTAAAGTTTTGGTTGTGTCAACAGCATAAAATCACCTCAAGAACTCGTAAAAAGTATTTTTCTAGATGTCAAAGGAATAATGTTTGTGTTTATCGAAGCTGGTTATGCATTCGTGGAAGAAATACTATATTGTCAGAAAGAGGTGAACGCAGAACTATACGAACGGTGGTTGGCCTGTGTATCTTTTCGTTGTATTTGTTTCTCATTTTGAAGCAAATTTCTTGTGTGTGTGTGTGTGTGTGTTTTTTTTTTTGTTTCATAGTTTTATATGCCGCCGAAGCAAGAGTTTGTCTCTGAGTGGGTGAGCGTTTGCAGAGGGGTGTGGATGTGTGTGTGTGTGTGGGGGGGGGGGGGGGGGGGGGGGGGGGGGCGCTTGCTGGTCAGCTTGGTACCGATACTTGAATAAGGGATTGCGAAATTGCCAATTCGTCCTTTAATACCAAAACTACCTTTTTAACTGTGGTACCGTTAAAAGTAGCCTTTTACTAGTATGTTTATTTGTAGTATTACTCTAATCAATCACAGGGTTTTAGCCAGAGTAGTGAAAGCATGCCTTTTCCAACTAAACTACCGTTTTTCTGACCCTAAACGATGTCAGCGCTGCGCACAGCTCACGTAAAAAGAATTAACATACCCTTTCTCATCTTTTTTTGGTTCCAGGTTCAGTAACAAGTCGACCAGCAAGCGCCCCGCTGCCCACACCCCCTCCCCCTCATCCCACCCCGGCGTCATGGTGATGATGAATTGTTCTATTATTATTATTATTATTATTATTTATCCGAGTTGTCGCTCCAAGCCTTTTCTTCTGGGATTTTTTTTGTTTGCATCTGATTTATTGCATATAATGATTCTCGTTTTCATGAAAGGAAGAAAAGATGATGTACAGAGATTTATTTATTTATTTGTTTGTTATTATAATCAGGTATACTAGTATTATTATTGTAGGTACGCAGGTACGTTAGCTCCAATACAACCAATACATTGACAGCTCATGTTTTTTATCCGGTCCTGGGTGAGATAACATGGGTGAGAGTACAACTATCTTTCATGGGTGTGAGGTGTGGATAGAAAAATCTGTCACGAGGGTCACTGTTCGGTATCACGAGGCTTGCCGAGTGAAGTCGAACAGTGATCCCGAGTAACGGATTTTTCTATCCGCACCTCATACCAATGATAGATACATTTTCTTGCACACTGCGTTTTGTTTTAACTTTAAAACATGTTAAAAAGCGTAATTTTAATACTTGGAAGATTTTCATTTGATTTTGAAAGAAGGCGCGGCTTTCAACGAACGCCATTCGGCTCTTTACGTCAACGACTGGCGTGCATAAACTGACGTCATTTTTGCCGTCTTCGTGACGTAATCATCTTATTAGCCAAAGCCACTTGACGACGCAGGTACGTGAGCTCCTATACAACCAATGTATTGACAGCTCGTGATTCATCGATCGGAACACCGCTCGGCCAGTTACGTGTTATTTTATCTGAAAAAGGATTTGTACTTTAAGCAAGGACTCCTTCACAAAAAAATGAAACAAGATTCACTCACAGCATTTTTTCCGACAGCGTGTCAAAACAGAAATCACGTATTCCCCAACCCTTCTCATAAAATAAAAAATGTAGATACCAAGGAAACGCCTTAGTTAACAGTCATATATATCCGTGCTGTACAGAATTCTAGGAGATGCATACACAAACTAGACAAACATGAAAATAAAGAACATTTTGCCATGGCATGTGGTGAAGACAGGCAACAAAGTTGTCTCGGAAAAACACAATCAACAGCAATAGTCATTCCGAGCATAACTAACCAGATAGGATTTAAACAGCATGGGCCGACTGCTCAAAGCAAGTTTAAGCTAACCTCGAGTTTAATCCATACAAAATGTAACCTCGGGGTTAACTTAAACCAGCATGGAAGGTCATTAAACAAAATTTACTGAGAGATGTAAAGCTATTAATTGCAACAATATGCATTCTAGTTGACAAGCAAGCATCATTCTTCATGATTTCACGCCGAAGTCACAGTCATAATCAGTTTAAATACACATACTTATATATTGATACCTGCCATCAATGTCAGCCATTTCCATACAAACCGATCTGTCATCCCAGCTATCCACCTAAAATTGCATCTGTTGACAAAGGCAGCCATTTTTTCACTACCCACCCTCTTTGAAAGCGTGTTTTTTTCATTATAAAACTAAACTGTGCATCAAAAATTGGCAGAAATATTTCTAATTAACTGAGGTTTTATTGTACGCAAGCAAACAGATTGGGCACTATTTCAGATTCGGGAGCCGAAATGCAGACTTTGTGTTTTCTTTCTGAAAATGTTCCCCTTTCAAGCCCTGTCATAGCCTTATCTGTGTAAGAAAGCCACCTAGACTGGTACTGTAGAATCTACAGGCACTGAGCAACTTCCATATGAGGCTAAACTCTTCCAGGATTTTATCGTCTCTTTTTACCAGCAACTTTAGCTCACCTGCTGAAATCCTACTTTCGATATCACCCATCTGTTATCTCTGTAGGCATCTGGCATCACTTCAGCCGGTTGTACGGTGTGATATTGAGGATTTCATCTTTGGGCGGCTATCTCGGACGCCATCTTGCATCTTTTAATTTCCCCAACGATGCCGAGGTGGCATCTTTCAGTTTCTGAGTACGGACATGTTGGTGAACACCTTTATGCAAAAACTTTTTGTGCGGACTATTTTTTTTTTGGTTGCACCCAAAATCTTTATTTGGCAACCAGACTAACGCTAACGTGACATACTTATTACTCTTTTGAGTTCATACCCATTTCATGAAAACTTCCAATGAGAATTATTTGTCTTTATCTGCGATTTGGAAAACTCTTTCATGTAGGAAGCTTATCCTGAAAAAATCATATAAACCGCGACGAGTCTGTTGCATACGATGTAATGGTGTTTACTGAAAGCTGGCTCAACACAAGCGTATCCAATGGCTCGATTTCGATCGAGCAGTTTCATGAACCATTAAGAGCAGTTTCGGTTTGTCAGCTCGAGTGACTCGAGTAACTAGAGTTACTGACCGAACAACACGAGTAACCGCAATACGCATGCGCAGTACTGCGCACATATTCGTATTTACTCGACTACCGTAACCCCCACCTTACGCCGGGTAGCCTGGATTAAAGATGGCGGAAAGTGAACTTCCGCTGTAAAAGAACCCAATTCTTTGGTTTTGCCTTCATAATGACACACATTGTCACGCCAATGATTTTCCCTTTTCTGTTAAATAATAGTGAGAATGGGATAAGAATGTTCATCATACTGATGATTTTATTATTCTGCTTGCACAAGTGCTTTTGCCATATTCAGCAGGGTTTACAGCGGGGCCAGTAACGACTTCAGAATTGTAATTTCCCATTACAATTTAAAAATTCTTGTGAGTCCTGACTCTTGTGAATATTTTACACCTGAGTTTTAAAAGAAAATTGCGAGAATAGGACTCTGGACTTAAAGGTAAAAAGATCGATGGTCGTCGCCATTTTGTTCTTTACTCGAAGTGTTCGGCACGACAGTACTCGAGTACCTTTGTACGCATGCGCCAAATTTCAACCCGAGTAACACGAGTTGTCAACTCGAAAATGCTCTAAGATGTGATAGGACCGCACGTATCGGCGGTGGTGTAGTTATTTACATACGCGACAGTATTTCTTTTAAACGGAGGCATGATCTCGAGATCGCAAATTTAGAGGCAGTTTGGACTGAAGTAAGCCTTAGAGGAAAACCCATCTTGACTTGAGGGTTCTATCGACCACCCAATAGTTCTGCAGAGTATTTTAATCTTAGACAGGGCCATAAATGCGGGAATATCTGGCACTGTCATTTTAGGATAATAAAATACTTGATCTGATTCAGCAGTACGATCTTAAACAACTTATAACCGAGCCAACTCATTTTATTGAAAATTCCGTTTCCTTGCTAGACCTCATCCTAGTTCGAAATAAAAGAAACGTTATAATAACTAGTGGTGTTTGCGATACATTTACTGACAATCCGGTACGTTTGCGCTGTCCAGTCTCCAGTTTCATATTTAATAAACAACATCCAAAATCATACAAGCGGCGTATCTGGAAATCTGGAAATTTGAAGATGCTGACTTCGATCTTTTTCGAAATACACTGTCGTTTACCGATTGGGAATATGTTTTAATCGAACATGATCTTGACGAATCGGTCGAAATTTTTAATAAAGTAAAAACGGAAGCAGCTGAATTAGCAATTCCAGTTAAAATTGCAACTATTCGCCAAAATGAATATCCGTGGATTAATGGTATGATAAGAAAACTAATACCAAAACGCAAACGATTATACCAAAAAGCAAAAAGAACAAACGATCACGATTATTGGCTGATATTTAAAAGGGCACGTAATTTAGTGATTAATGAAATTAGAAAATCTAAAGATCGATATTATGAGAAATTCGCGGAACAAATCAACTGTGATAAGGTAAACCCTAAATTATTTTGGAGGATTTCAAAACAGCCCCTTATGCTTGACACATCGTCAGCCACAATTCCACCACTGAAAGCAAACGGGAATATAATTGAAAATGACATGGAAAAGGCATCTGCACTTAATGACTACTCTATATCCCAATCAACAGTTGATGATAATAATGTAGTGCTGCCTCCTATCCCTCCTCTTGACTACTCACCTCTGGAATCGATAACAATTACAAGTCATGAGGTTTTTGATTCACTTAAGAGCTTAAACATTTCAAAATCTGTGGCCCTGACTTGATAAATCCTCGGTTACTCGGAAGGAGCACTAGTTCTCAAAAACTCACTTACGAAGATATTTAATTCTTCCTTAAGTCGATGTGATTTCCCCAAAACATGGAAAATGGCAAACGTTAACCGTGGCGTTCCGGTGTGATGTTCAACCCTGATTTGGGCCGGCAGAGCTCAGGTATAGACCCGTTTCGTACCGGTGGAGACAGGGATTGGAACAGCATAAGCCGGTTTATCAGCCGGTTAAGCACCGTTTGTACCCGGAAAATGGCTTTACACCTACGGTAAGGGCCGGTAGATCTCAGTTTTATTAGGGACTGATCCGCTATAACACGGTTCATGCGGGATGATCACGGATGCGCCACGGTAAAAGACGGTGAAGCTGCGGTGATGCTGCGTTTACATTTTGTTCCCGTCGGCCACGGCAATCACGTTTCAGGCCACCGTGGACAAAACGGGATGGACGTGAGACAACGCAGGGGGACGGGATGGGTAAACGTATTAGGCCATGATTGGCGTGGATGCCGGGCCAGATTTAAAACTGTCAAAATATTTGCCACGGCAGTCACGGTGCGGATGAGTAGGCCGTAGTAAAACGAGATGAACGCAGTAACGTTTCAGACTGACCTCCGCGGAGGTCTGTTGAAAAACAATTTGACTATTTTCCGGTAAGCAATTTGACTATATCCTGTCATGAATTTTCGCGGTTCACTGACAGGGTTCAGACAAGATTTTTTCGCTAGAAAAGGTATTCCTAAATTCGGAGAACGTCATGCTATATACATTTTACAGTTGTACATGTATACTGAGACCAAATGACATGGAGCAGTTTGAAGCGGTGTTTTTTAAATTACTTTTGCCCTCCGGGTTCAGTACCGAAAACAAAACAAGGAAGGAGTCCTGCACAGTTAAATCGGCTTTTTTTAGTGCATTTGCAGGCTTTTTGTGAAATCTTACCGATGCAGTAAGACACGTAGCTTTTCTAGCTGCATTCTAATCATGCTTTCAAGAATATGCATGCCTTTGTTACTACACGCCTACCCGATTTTTCTCGGCGGTCAATTTGAACACGATGAGAACAATTTGACTAATGGAGATTAACATGGACAAATTTAATCAGCTAAAAAGAAGAAAATGCGTGCTGAATTTTCAGGAGCCAGATATCATATGATCTGAATGCATGATTTTATATGTCTTAAGTACACCAGATAACATTCTCTTTTTTATCGTGAAATGGTAGTACAATAGTGTTTTTTCACTTTCTTTGTTGTAAAACCAGACCTGTGGCTCTCATTTGCTTGTAAAATAAAACGAACCCATCCAGACTAATATTTGCAGGGAAGAGAACCGATATTCAAACAATTTAGAGTGAACCCATGAGAAGATATCATGCAAACATACCGGCATGCTTCCCCGCTGCGAGGTGATTACACGAATGTAGGACATTTCGGCCCCGGACGTTTCGGTCTAGGTCATTTCGGCCTTGGACAGCATGGCCATGGGGAAATGAAAATGTACCACTATAAACCATTTAAAGATACATAGATGTTTTTTGCACACATGGCACAAAAATGCGTGATTGGGCTTTTAATCCAATCATATCTCTTAAAGTCAAAAATGGGTGCACCACAGATTAATCAGCTTTATATATAAAGTTATTATAGGCATCACATCAATGATAAAGGCCACACTAGCCCATGAGGGGGATGGCATATGTGCCAGATTAGGCTCAAACTGACTTCAAAAGTATTAAAGGGCTATAACCTAACAAAACACCTAACCAAACAGCATATAAGGCCCTAGTTCAAGTAGCTGAAATAGTTCTTCACAGTATTTTTTGCCAGAAATGCTCAAAATGACCTTAAAGCTGTTGAAGGTCCATAAAACATCAAGAGAACAACAACAAATCATTTGACTTCATTAAAACTAGCTTTAAGTTACTCTTATGAGTACTTAATTTAATTATAAAAAGTATTTTTTGGATAAAGGCCGAAATGTCAACCCTTGACAATTTCTGTTGCCGAAATGTCCGTAGCCGAACTGTCCTAGGCCGAAACGTCCTAGGCTGAAATGTCCGTGGCCGAAATGTCCGAGCACCGATTACACTCCTGAGGTGACCGTTGCATAGAAACACGGGTAATCAACATGAAACAATAACAACATCGTTACGGCCGCCTTAGAATGACCTGTGAAGGCTGTGATGAAAAAAAATCAACGGTAGGCTCAGTTTATAGTGACTTGTACTTAAAAATAGAATGCAAAATTTCCTACAAAATATAAACAGAAATGATATCACATGACCATAGAAAGCACATAATTACCACTGAGCACCTCGTTGGATCCTTTCAAATGTCCTTTTTGGGTCCTTGGAAACCCTTAGATACAAAAGTAAACACTCCAAAAACTGGCAGAAAACAGGGAGAGTAATAAAACAGTTTAATATTCGTTTTTTCTTTACAGAGACATCGTTCATCTGGGCAAAATCGGTTTGACGACGTACATGTACTTTCAATATTGCTTTCTACAAGTATTTATTAATTAGCTTTATGTGTATGAATTAACCACAGCAGACCCCAGGGGGCCAGGGTTATGTGCGCGTTATTATTGTCCCCATTCCTCTTTTGTTTTATCTAGTTGCTGATGTTTTAAAAAAATGCCGCTTTGTTTTAGTAATGGTTTCCTTGTGGCCCTCTGCTATGAAAAGCTGTTGTTTTACTGCTTGACTATGTTTTCGATAATGTTTGTTTATAACTTCTACCTTTCTTTCTACTCTGTACTATTCAAAGTCGCTGAAACCTAATCGGAAGTTGAGCCTGCTCCCTTTAGTGAGCTAAAGTCGAAGGAGCTAACTAATTGGTCACAAAACCTTAACCAGTAATACACTAGTGAGTTCTTCCTACCTTAACCAGTAATACAGTGGACTCGACAGTATCGGATCAAGTTCAATAAAACTCCTGTGCTAAAAGTATGTATATTATGACACATAACAATTGCAAAATATCTCTTCTATCTATCCATGTCAAAATATTTACGAAATTTATTCCTTTAAGGGCAGATAACCTATCGAGACTTACAGGGGGGGGGGGGGGGGGGGGGGTCTTACGACAGTAACGAATCAGGTGCGACAGTATCGGGTCATATGATATTATTTTGTAGGAGAGTTTCTCGGAGGCATTCTGCCAACCTTCTTAGCGTCAATAATTTTGCTACATAAACAGTTGGACCTATTAAACTCTCAAAAAAAAACTTGATGGCCTTTCAACGATATTTTTCATGTGGTACTTCAACAGCAAGGGTTATGTCTGTTCAATAAAAGATAAATGTAGACAAAAGTACAAGCATGCCAAAAATTCTTAACTCAGTAATCCCCTGCGCCCCATAGCACGGAACTACTCAAGCAGTAAAGATCATAATCTGCCTTTGCAAAGTGTAGACCCTGATAAGACCATAGTGTCTGATCAGGATCAACAAATTTACGGTGATTTTCCGCCATAACGATATTTCAGTGTAATCAGTGTATAAACACTACATGGTCATTAAACGAGTTCTCCGGCATTAATCTGAGTCTACACAGTGAACAGATGTCCATTCGATGAACACCAGTCATTACTGGGTTCACAACACACATGCGAGCTGATCTCGAATGTATCTTCATAATGTGTAGCAGAAGCTTAGTTGTGCTACGCATAACCTTCATTATCATATGCTAGCATGTGGGGTGTGGGATGGAAGTGTTTTTCAAAAAGGATGTTGTCTTAGTTTTATACTGATCTCCTTTGAAAAAAGGCACAGCAGCCACTCAGGTAGTTGATTTATGACTTGTTTTCAGCATCAGACCATACAACCAGCATGCAGTTTTCCAGCTGAGGCCTGTATTTCAGTTCAAATTATATAATGATCCGTTACTGTCGCACATCAGTGCCCCATTTTTCAAGTCTGCAGTTTCATCAAATACTGGGATGTCACAAAAATAATGACTGCCTGCAATTTGAGTGATGCTAGGTCACATTACAAAGCAAAATTGGTTTCAATCGCCTAATGATAAAATAGTTTAAATAACCGAAATCTATTTTGGGGTTAGCGAGAACAGGCAAAATGCAAGCGCCGTTGAAGAGGGGCCGAGCTTTTCAACAACTCTGATTTGTTTGACAGCCGCAGATTTCGATCGAATTTTTAACCCTGCACTTTGCCATTGGTCTAACTTGATGACTGTCATATAATGGTAAAAAATATTTGCTTCATTTGTGAGAAAAATGGGCGATAACTTACGAGTGATCCGATACTATCGATGATCCGATGCTGTCGAGTCCACTGTACACTAGTGAGTTCTTCCTACAAATTGGGATTTCCATGTAAAACGCAGTATGTGAAATTGAATAGTTTTATTCAGATTTTATGTTTTCACATCAGAGTGAAGTTTGCTATAGAGACTTTATTTTGACTTCATTAAACCAAACACTTATTATATATGCATTGAAACAAGAATAACAGACTGGCTTTGCAGAACAAGAATTATTTTCCCGGGATGAAATGGAATCAAACTGACCTCACGCTTTTCAAATTGACCACAATGTCAAAACTTTTCTAATATAATATAATTATGAATAGGGAATTTGGTTTTAATTGCACATATTAACCTGCATCGGTTCGTGCTATGTTTACAAACAAACCAGTGTCACAGGTCTGGTTTTACAACAAAAGAAAAAAATATAAAGCACTGTTGTGCTACTATTTCACGATAAAAAGACAATGTTACATGAGCAATATTATCTGATGTACTTTAGAAGTACGAAAACATGCTTTCAATCCGTTGCTACATAGTTTCTGAAAAGTAAATTTAGCATTTTCTTCTTTTTAGCTGATTAAATGTTTCCATGTTAATCTCCATTAGTCAAATTGTTCTCATCGTGTTCAAATTAATCGCCGAGAAAAATTGGGTAAGCATGTAGTAATAAAAGCATGCGTATTCTTGAAAGTATGTTTAAAATGCAGCTATATAAGCTATGTGTCTTACTGCATCAGTAAGATTTCACAGAAAGCCTTCAAATGCACTCAAAAAGCCGATTTAACTGTGCAGGACTCCTTCCTAGTTTCGTTTTCGATACTGAACCTGAAGGACAAAAATAATTTAAAACACATCGCTTCTAACTGCTCCATGTCATTTGGTCTCAATATACAACTGTAAAATATATATAGCATGACATTCTCCGATTTTTAATACATTTTCTAGCGAGAAAAATCTTGTCTGAACCCTGTCAGTAAACCGCGAAAATTCATGACAGGATATATTCAAATTGCTTACCGGAAAATAGTCAAATTTGTGTTTCAACAGACCTCCGTGGAGGTCAATTTGAAACTTTACCACCCGTGATTACAGACCGTAACAAAACGTGGAGGGGGGGCCGTAGTGGGACGGTAAACATGTGTATATCCCGGCATCTGACGGCCCTTCAAGTTTTGTCACGGCTTACTGCGTTTGGTGCGCGTTTTATCAAGGTTGCTGCGCGTTTTGCCCACTCTGCCACGTTTTATCACGGTTTTCACAGCAAGCTATGGTGAATGGTAGTCGCTTTGTCGCGTTCAATCACGACGCGTCTCGGCATGTGACGGCTTACAGGCCGGCGCGCTACATAGCGCTTCATTTAAGTCTGAGCAATCAACGGCACATTACTTCATCTACAGTACGAACAAAGACGACTAAGTTGTGAAGAAAGATGGCCAAGCTATGCTACCGAAGAAGCCAAGACGTAGGAAGCACCCCTAACTCATACACACACACGCACGAACGCACACAGACACAAACACACACACTTCCCGTCCTGCTTCACCACTATCAGCAGAGGAGCCTGAATGTCCTCGCCGTTCACCGCTGCCAGTTGAAGTTAAGCGAGCAGCTGCTGCTGTCCGAGTCTCTGGGCTTGATGTACGCACCCAGCAAACATGCAAACACAAAATGGGCGTTCATGATGTTTCGCCTAAGTCTCAGAATACAACAATTGCTGTTACTTGGGAGGCATTCTTTTTATACCGTGGGCACACACGTGCTCCAAAGCTGCCCGGCGTTCCCGTTTTATCCGTAGACACCTTGACAGAACGTGAAAAACGCGTCAGACCTTGATCAGAACGTGAGAAACATGAGGGAAGCCATTAGAACGAGACAGGCCTAGAGGGAACGTACTGGCATACGTTGTAGGCCGCAGGCCGAACCGTAGTGCACCTTTGAGCAGCCGGGCCGGGTAGCGCAATCGGTAGGGCACCTGACTCGTAAGTCAGAGGTCCTGGGTTCGAATCCCGGTCTGGCCACATACTTTCGTTTCTCCTTCCGCTGATTCAGGAAGGGCAGTTGTCAGTTACTGGCGAAAGTATGTGCACTTAGTACTGGTTAACCGCTTAGGAGGTCTAAGCCTGCCCAGGAATAGTGTGGTTAGGTTAACTGACCGTCCCGACATGACCTTAGTTGTTTACCGTGGAGTTAAGCATCAAATCAACCAACCAACCTTTGAGCAGCCCCTTTCCTCCCTCCACGGCCAGTCACGGGTACCGTGATAGACCGTGACAAAACTTAGCAAGACCTAACAAAACTTGAATACGGTGACAAAAATAGCCAAAATCCCACGGCGCACTACGATTGGGGTTAACGGGGCTGTCATGGCCGCGGTGAACATAATGTAAACGTACACTCTGTAAAAAAATCCGTAGATTTTACGGAAGAATAACTGGAAACCAGCTGCCAATCCATTTCCCGTTATTTTTACGGGCGTTTGCCTGTAGAACATTGTTGAAAATTGCAATATGGTAGTGTTATGTTTACTGGCCGCACTCGAAAATACTTCAATACTTTTGAAGGGCAATATGACCAAAACAACACTTGTTCTATCCTATCCTACTCTGCCTGATAATTCCTGCAATTTTTTACGGGCCCCCGTAAAATAACGGGTAATGGACTGGCAGCTTCTACCGTCAAATCTACGGGGTTTTTTACAGTGTGGTCATTAAGAGAAAAGGAATAATGATTTGTTTGTTTGTTTGATTTTACTTTTTTTTTCTCGGCGCAGCCGAGTATAATTTTACTTTTGTTCCACATTTCACAAGATTTCATTGGTCAAATAACGCGTTTGTCAAATTTTAGTCAATAATATCAAAGGACCTTCGTTTTCCCCCGTTGTAGTGCACTGCGTGGATAGTAACACTCTGTCACATGTTAATTCAAAATGTTTTTCTTGTTTGTGAATTTAGAATGGAAATTTTATCGAAAACAGACGCAAATATCCAAACTTTCTTCTTTTTAGTGTCGATCTACTTTCGACTTCTACTTCCGGTTTAATACACTCAACCACACATTGCACCATGTTGGTAACTGTTTTGGAATCAGGCCATCTCAAGATTGACCGCAGTCCATTTTGAAATTCCTAATTGGACAGCTAAGTCTTGAGATAGGTCATTGTCACAACCTAGTGTCAAATTTAGGGTTGCGGGTGCATTTAGGTTGCACTGTGTTTGTGACCACTCATTAAAGCACCGAACTATCATACAAAATGATAGAGAGACAAAGAGATTATGGAGATAGTTGAATGACAATGAGTTTTACGTCTCTATAATCCATAATTCAGACATATCGAACCGAAGGAATGATGATAATGAAAGGCGGTGTGCAACGGAGCTCCATTTTATTCGCCGCCGGCAGAATTCGTAACCGGCGCAGCGTGCACAGTAATAAGCTAGCGCTTACCCAACAGTTTACTGTCCGTCCAAGGAGCGGCTGTATAGTGTAGTGGATAACACCCCGACTACCCAGCCAGGGGTTGCAAGATCCATCCCCCGCTTCTCCGGTCTTTCGGATGAGACTTTAAACCGAGGTCCAGTCTCCATATGACCTCGTTGTTGGTGGGACGTTAAACCTGATTTCACTCACCCACCGTCCTTCCACAAGCGTCAGCGCCTACTAGCTCTCCCGTCTTCGGATCACGGGGTGGCGAGTTAAAGTCCCGCTGGAGCCGAGGTTCAGTCTAAACCTATATGGCGCTTCAGTGCATAGAGCCTGTCATAACCATATCCTCCCATCGCCCTGTGGCACTGAACTACTGTTGGAAAGGAAGTAAGATCGCCAAGTCATTCACCCATACAGCACAGCCACACAAAAATCTGTCTACAGGTGTTATCCCTGCAAACCGTAAAACTCTGAAACTTAGGACACTTTAAATGTTTACCTGGACAAACAGCCTTGAATCGACCTTGAATCAACCTTGATTCAACGTCATGGCGTTGAATCAAGGTTGATTCAAGGTTGTGTGCCTGCTGGGGATCTCTGTCCTTTAAGAAAAATATTTTTGATTGCAAACAGTGTAGACACTAATCAAAATGCTCCTTTAGGAGCAGTCTGGTCTTGGTCTTCACTGTTTGCCCTGACCTATCTGTCCAAACATTTAGAGCTTCTACGATAAGAAAGTCCATGAGCTCATGCCATGCTTTAGGCTACGTCATTCTGAAATACATCGTGAAAAGAAAAAGAAACATCTAGAAGACTTTTTATACGGACAGTTAAAGCCTTGGACAGTCTATGCGACCTGGTTAGGGCATGTGCAGTGTTCTAACAACTGCAAAGGTCCAAGATCAGTCTGCAATTTAAACAGAGCGTGCTATGTGCACAGGCGGATCTTCTTGGTTTAAACAATATTTTATTCATAGATTTTATACATACATATGAATAATACAATGAAGCAATACAGGATCTGACAGTAAGCGTAAAGCTTATATGTAAGTCATCTCCTGAAACAATGGATACTGTACAATGATACTGAATGGCTAGTTGTATCAAACCAATATGAGAGAGAGAGAGAGCGAGAGAGAGAGAGAGAGAGAGAGAGAGAGAGAGAGAGAGATTTTAAACGAACATTAGTTCTGTAAGAGTTGAAATAAGAATACTATCAAAATCGATTACACATAACTTTGACATGAAATCATGATGGTTACAGTAGAGTACGACATGCTTTCTGCAAACATTATTCAACATGCTAGAAGCAACTATAGTTTAATTGTTCGTTTAAACGAATACTGGAATACATATAGATTGACAGACAGAAGACTGCAAGACTCAGTATATAAAATAACAGAGAAAGGGGAAAGAAAAAAAAAAACATATAGCTGACCGGTACCCCCGCCCCCAAATATACAAGATAATACTTCACCCTGCAATAGTTATATCTCGTAGTAGCAGACTGGGCAGTAATGATGCGAATTTTTTTTAACTATCAATAAATCTACCTGACTTTATAATGAATTCTTGAACTTGTAAAAATAGACTCTCGTTTACGTGGGATGGTTCATTTTCTTTTCCAAATAATAAATCGTGAGTTGTGAAGTTCGGGAGATCATTCGGTAAGTATAAATTCCTTGCAACTGTGTATCTCGGACAAATAAAAAAGAAATGGTATGGACTCTCGAAACCACCACATAGGCAAGACGGACTGGGAACAATGTTTTTCTGGTAAAGATGGGAATTTAGAGAGCTACATTCCAGTCTTAGCCTAGTGTGGAGTATCTGTCCAATCCGTGAACCAACGTTATAATATTTTGGGGGTCTCTTTATGTTTTTATTCAATTGATTCTTAAAAGACACGACGGATGGGGCCTGTTTAACTTCATCTGAGAGAGAATTCCAAGCACGGATAGTAGATGGGAAGAAAGAATTATAGAAAAGATTCGTATTAGAGGATAGTGTCTGGATATGGTTAGCATTTCTAAGATTGTATGTAGTAGTTTCTTGAACTAACGGCGGCAAAAGATCTCGTAGATAATCAGGTGAGAGACCGTTCATGATTTTATAAAAGATAATCAGTTTATGCTTGTTTCGTCGGTTTTGTAATGATTCCCACCCGAGGTCATCAAGTAATTTCTGAATGCTACAAAGCTTAGTAGCACCAGCAACTGTCCTGGCTGCTTCTATATGTATGGCCTCTAACTTTTGTTTAGTTTCAATAGAAGCGTTATCCCAGACTGAGTCACAATACTCAAGTAGAGGTCGTATGAAGGAAATATACATTTGTTCTAATGCTTTTCGGCTTATCCTAAATTTGAGTGCTCTCCTGAGATTAAGTCTTACCCACGCCTTTTCAGTAATAATATTAATGTGATTTGCCCATGTACATGTGCTAGATAAAGTAATACCCAAATGCTTGTGACAAACAGTCTCCGTTAAAACTGTATTATTCATAAGAAGTGGAGGATGTTGTATAGGATTATGTTTCCTGGAGACTGTCATAGAAACGGTCTTACTTGCGTTAAATGTGACTAACCATGATTCAGCCCATTTATTTATGGTAGTCAAGTCATTGTTTAGAAGAACAGCAGCACTTTGAGGAGAATCGACTACGACATATAGACTAGTGTCGTCAGCAAACAGACGGATAGAAGATCCAATGTCCTTGACTATGCCATTAATATAAATCAAGAATAGTAAGGGCCCAAGAATAGAGCCCTGTGGGACACCAGCATTTATTAGAGCCCAATCTGACGCCTGACCATTAATAACAACACGCTGTTGACGGCCTGAGAGATAACTGGCGAACCACTGTACGACTATGTCGGAACAGCCTATACCCGAGAGCTTATGAAGAAGGCCCCTGTGCCAGACTCTGTCGAAAGCTTTACTGATGTCGCAAAAAAACTGTCCTAACTTCTTTGCCGCTGTCCACTGCTTCACAGAAAGAGTGATAGGTATGAATTAGCTGGTAGGTGGTTGAATCACCCCGTATAAACCCAGACTGTAAGGGGCTTAAAATACTGTTTCCAGTAACATAGTTATAAAGGCGTTTATGAACACAACGTTCCATGATTTTTCCCATTTGACTTAATAAAGATATTGGCCTATAATTCGAGGGTAATGATTTATCGTCTTTTTTGTGAATAGGTGTAACATTAGCATTTTTCCAGGGCTTAGGATAATATCTTGCTATTAGTGATCGATTAAAAACAGTACAGAGTGGTGATGCTAATATATTCGCACCTTCTTTTAGAAGGCGTGGGCTTATAAGATCTGGACCGGAAGCTTTGTAGATATTGAGATTGAGGAGAACGTCCTTTACATCTCGAATAGAAATTTCAATTTGTTGGAGAGAGTGCTGCAAAGGTAAGAGGTATGGCAAGGGTTTGTTACTGTCGTCAACTACCGTCTGTGAAGTGAAGTAAATGTTCATCATATTTGCCTTATGGGAGCTATCTTCTGCGTATTCATTATTCATGATCAAGGTGGGGATATTGAAGGCCGATTTTCCAACATTCAGTACTTGTTTTGCTGTTTTTCAGAATAATTTTGAATTTGTAGTTTCCGTCGAGAGTAAGCCGTCAAGTTTGTCAAAATAGTCTTTTTTCGATTTTCGAATTTCAGTCACAATTCTATTCCGAAGTATCTTGTATCTGTCACGAAACACCAAATTAGAAGTTCTTTTGAATTTTCTGTGTTTACGTTTACGTTTTCTGATGAGATTTTTTATGTGGCAGGTTATCCACGGATGCTCAGCAGGTCTTATGGTTACAATCTTATTTGGTATACTTTGTTGTGCAGCTGAAGATATCGCTTCGGTTAATTGCAAAACAGCTTCATCAATGTCACTTACAGATTCTACTTTATTTTCTAAATTACTTTCCAGTAGTGCTGTCCGAAACCTATCGAAATCAGCAAGGGGATAACTCCATATTCGTCTTTTAAATGTTTTAAACGATTGTCGAAGAAACTTCAATAATACAATTGTCGGACAGTGATATCTAACTTGGCCTGGTATAAAACAGTCTGCAACACCACTCGTCAAAACATTAGTAGTGTTGCGTACCATGACTAAATCGATCAGGGATGACGAGTGTTCGGTAAAGTGTGTTGCCTCAGTAATTAACTGCTTTAAATTAAATTCTTGAATTATTTCTGTCATTCTGTTACCGTTACTGTGAAGCAGGTTGTAATTGAAGTCACCTAAAATAATTATATCAACTATGTTAGTATTAAAAGCCTTATCAATACTTTCTTCTATAAGATATGAATAGTTATTGCTACTGTTAGGAGGTCGGTAGAATCCCCCAACGAGAATCCTTTTTGACCTTACTTGAATTTCTATCCAAACTGCCTCCAGCCCACGCAACTCCAGATCATGGCGTCGTTTACACGGAAAAAAATCGCGAACGTAGATAACAACTCCTCCCCCTACACGATCACACCTGTCCTTTCTGAAGGGTGGCAAAAAATTTGCTATTGAAATTGTATCATTCTGAATATCAGGTTTAAGCCAACTTTCAGAAAAGACAAGCACATCGTATGCATCTGCTTCGGCCTTAATTAAGTCGAGTTTAGGTAATATACTCTGAATATTAAGATGAAAAATACTAAGATGATTGGATAACATCAGATACGAGGAAGATGAACTATCTGCATCGCTTCCGACAGAGCCCGGCCCAGGATTGACTTCTACATCTCCGCTTAGGATAATAAGAACGAATGACCATGAAATAAGGACAGTGACAAACATGGACATCAAACAGTTACGACTAAAGTTTAGATTATTTGTCGGAATACATTTACAACGAGTATAAGGAAACTTGATGTTTTTGTATACCTCATTACTACGTTGCAAATCTATTATCAGATTAAGACATGAGACTGTATACTTGCTGCCCAAATATGTTAAGAAAAAAGCAATGAAGACAAGATAAAATTTACTATTTGATATCCGCTTTCTGTTGCCCAGTCCTAAAGAGCACGATAAAGCACCAGAGAAACCACCAAGACCATCTGATTTAAATTTACAAAATTTCATATATTACACAACAAAAAGTTTAAGAAAATCAGAATATGTCTTGCCGGCCACTCTGGATCATCGTAGCTAACTAACTCTCGCATGAAATTTTCAAAGACTATCACAATAAACTGTACAGTGTCATTGGTCAGGGAACCGGTCACAAAGAAGTAACATAGAAAACAGGAAAAAGAGAGTGAAACAATAGAACAAAGAGACATACACAAAAACAGTATAGGGATGTGTGAATGGTAACTATAAGTTCCAAAGAGAAAGAGTTCGTGTTGTTCTGTTATGTTTAAATATGATCTTAAAAGCTCTTGCGCTACAACTAGTAGGCACACAACGCCGAATCAGCATTGAGCCAACGTTCATTCAACGTCGTGACATTGAATCAAAGCCCGCTCAAGGCCGCTGTGCGTTCAGTTGGCAGATATATATACAGCCGAGCTAGCATTTGGCAAATGCTGATGAAAGACGGTTTATAGTTATGTTCATTTGAGAAAAAACTACATCCAGTATCAAACGGTTTTCCAATAGCATCCTAAACGGAACCCAACGTTTCCCCGCCTCCGAAGAGACAAATTAATTAATATAGAGTTAAGTATTCAGCAACAATAATCTCTTACACAAGCGAACACGCCCATAGGGACAGTGAAGAAAAGCTCTCGGAAAAACATTTGGCAGCCGACTAAAGACGTAACACATAACAGGAGAGATAATTCGAATCATAAGTTGAGAACATTACCTGTGGCTATTTCCCTTGTTCTAATGACATGCGGGGCTCCATGTTAGATGTCACAAACATGTCGCTGCCCCCAATGAAGCCACACCCACAAGGCGTCTCCAGGGAGAGGCAGCACACGTCTGTCCTGCCCAGAAGCAATACAAATATCACCCATATCCGGAGCTAAATGCATGTCATTATGCTAATTCCGACAGTTTATGGTTCACTGTGGTGAACTTGGTTTACAGAAAGGGGAATTATTTACATATTCTAACACAGTGCGCCTATAGAAGCAATGGAAAGTTTCCGTGTTTTATTCTGCAACAATTCACTGTTTAGGAGCGCGTGAGTCTATTGCTGACGTCACTGGCAATACTGACGTAATTTTGTGACGTTTTGAGACGTTAGACGGTGTAACGTCGCTTTTTCTTTATAAAATCGCCATAAAAATGTACAGTTATATTAGATACAGTTTAGAAAATTAGCGGGAACATGAACGCGCTGGCAAGATGGTTGGGAGAATTTGAATGAAAATAATAAATTTCAGCGTTTTTGAGTGTTAGAATCGAAATAGTTCAGCTCAAGCACTGAATTGTTGAGTAACAATTCACTGTTTGTCGGTCAGTCGAAAGTAGATATATCACTCGCGCTCGGCGCTCGTGATATGATCTACCTTACAACTGACCTCCAAACAGCGAACCATTACTCAACAATTCACTGCTACAGCTGATCTATTTCATAAGTCAGAATAAGCCACCACCGTGACTACAGCATCATCAAGGAGAACTTCAGAAGTCACATGTTAGTTACAATGAAAATGATAATTGTCATCTTCAAGGAGCACAACTATCGTTGTAATAGCTTTGCTATCATAACTAACAGCCAGAAGCTACCTTTTGATTAAGACAGAAAAGCAGAATATCTACATATCACGTAACAACTATACATGAACACGAGCATACGTTCAAGTGGGCACACAATGCTGGATCAGCACTGAATCAACGCTAATCAAACGTAGGAGGTTTAATCAACGTTGATTCAACGTCGATCCTCATTGTATGCCCAGTGGGATGTTTAACGCACCCATCTACGAAGGAGGCAGCGTCCCTTGAGATACATATTCTGAAAATAAGGATGCCTTTATATATACATATATATCGCGTCATTTTCTTCTTACTAAGTACTAACACTACTACAAACATTATAGCGTACAAAATAACCCCGTCCAAAAGACGCGGTTTATGGCAACACCAGTGATGGGCCACAGAAGCTTGCATAAACACATACAAAGACAGAGGATTCGAAGCAGTCTGTGTGTCCGCACAGCCTGATAAGAATCCGATTCATCAGCTGCAATAATCGCCGCTTATCGAAGATCCGCGTACAGATCAGACTGTGATGTCTGCGCAAACTACTGGTTCCATACAGTTCATAACTTTTAGGGCAGCCACACCATTGACCCTTCAAGCGCCTAAAAACAGACGACAAAATTTCTGCCTGCAAACTTTCCGCTCTAAGGATTCAAGCCCAACAGGGTAAAACAGTATAGATCCAGATGGGGCGGCTCATCATGAGCCGCCTCATCAGGACCAGTGCTGTTTGCAAATTCATCTATTTTTGTTTCAAGCGCTTAAAGAGTTCAGTGTGTTTTTCTTCTTATACACAAAGTCCTTAAGATTATTTTGTCACAACGCGGATCATATGCAGGATTAAGCATACAGACCTTTTCGTGAGCGAAAGTGGTCTGAAATGGCAATGGCTGAAATCACGCTCGTGCACTGTGCCTTGAGAAAAGCTGACTTCAGGCGCGTGCGAACTGCGTGTGTTAGACCAGCTTGCGCATTACCCAGCCTGGTCCGACCACGCTCATATCGTCCTGAGAATAAAAGATACATACCCTTGCAATACTGCGCATAGGCGGCAGTCTTGTCTGGGTATGTGTTGTGTACGCTTTGAAAGAAGATGTTTTTCTCAAGACGGACCCTGCATTTTGAGCGATCACATGTCTTGATCTCCCTTCATGTTCACATCGACCGCGAAAGTTGCAAGAAAGGGATCATAGATATGGTAAGTTGAATTTTTCTTTATTTATCATTCCAGCAGACACACGATGTTAAAACGACGTCTTCTCGACGTCGATACAACATTATGAAGCCCAGGTAGCTCAGTAGGTTAAGCGCTGGCCTGATGATCTAGCGGCCCTGGGTTCGAGTTCCGCTGTGAGCGGGAATCTTTCCAATCGTAAATGGGGTTCTGTTGCACACAGCCTTTCATTATCATCCATCCGTTGTCCTGATATGAAATACTGTTTAAAATAACGTAAAATCATAAGTCAATTATCCATCCATCCGTCGTTCCGACGTGATTTCGAATATATTCACTGATATGTGTACGCTTGGATGAGAATAAGGCTGGCCACTTAGACCTGACAATCAGACATTAGGAAAAGCATTAGATTAAGGGACGAGTCATATTTGTTATCGGGTGGTGGGGGGTGGGGACTGGGGGTACATTTTCATTCGGTTCACCAAAATTTTTCCGACCCCCACCCCAATCTCACCAGAAGTATTTTTCCGACCCCCCGCCGCCCCCCCCCCCCCCCCCCGCCCCGCGCCCCCAATCCTAGCTATCCTTCACATTTCGATTTCAATAAGTTGGTTTAAACAATATTTTATTCAAGATTTTATACAAACAAATATGAATAATAGACTGAAGCAATACAGGATCTGACAGTAAGCGTAACGCTTGTATGTAAGTCATCTCCTGAATATGTAAGTCATCTCCTGATTTCAATAAGTTGAATAAAGTGGTAAAACCGCCTTTTATAATGGTTTGAGTTCAGACGTTTTTACCACTCATAGGACTATGGATACTTTAAGTCAGTTCATCCATCAAATCATTTGGGTTTGATTAATGAACATACCCATACCCCCAGCCCTTTCTTTTTGGACAAAAAGGGGGTGGTCGGGTGGTGCGATGGTGTTTTGTGTAACTTCCAGTGCCGGGGCGTCCCACTGATTTGGAACGTTGCAGGGCAAGGGCCTACTGTGCTTGCAGTAGGTGCGGTTGGGGTTATTTGGACATTTTTTCTCTCGTCTATCATTTCTCCTCTTTCTCCCTCTCTGGTTGACAGCCTGTTATAGACTGAAATACTGTCTCAAAGGGACGTTAAATCCAAAACAATCAATCAATCAATCAATGGACAAAAAATTGTCGCCTTCGTGGCTTTCAGCATATGTGAACCTGGCCTCCAGCACTTTTAAAGTATCCATAGTCCTATGAGTGTAAAAACGTCTAAACTCAAACCATTATAAAAGGCGGTTCAGCCTTCGCGTTTGGTAATAACATATGGGTTGACGTGCATATACTAAGTCATTTAACTGGCAAAAAGGAGAGAAAACAAGTTTTTGGAAAATAATAACTCACTCCACAAATTATTATTTCCTGGTCTGGTTTCCCATCTAGCAATGTTATATAAACTTAGGCTGGATAGTGACTGGGTATCCACGCATGTACATTGTATTTTTACCACTTTATTCAACTTATTGAAATCGAAAGTAGGTCATTTTAGTTGCCAACCAAAATGACCCAAATAAATTTTCAAACCCTTTTTGTGTGAAACTCAAGGATGTTTTATTTGGTTAAAGCTGGCTTTACAATGACGAAACTATAGTGAGAAGCTTGCAGCGATACCTCATGATAAAATTTTTCATGTTGATAGAGCGATAGGGCCTTTAAATTTTTACTTGCAGAAGAGTTTCAATCTATATTAACATACCATGAAAATAACAAATAAAAAGTTGCTCTAGTATATAGAGCAAAGGAGGAAGCGCTGCGGAAAACAATATTTTAAGACTTGATTATCCATTTTTGTCGCACCTGCTTTAGCAAGGTGCGATATAGGAGTTCACTTTTCCGTCCGTCCGTCCGTCCGTCATTCCGTCCGTCAGTCCATCCGTCCGTCCACAATTACCTCGACCCTAGTGGTTAAGTCCATTTCTGTCAAACTATGATACCTACAATCATGAAATCTGGTAGAAAGTTTCTTCTTAGAATGTTCTCAAGGTACATGTACGTTGCACTTTTTTTACCCTTGACCTACATTTCAGGCTCTGCTGACTTCGTAAAATTTAATGTCCAAAATTACCTCGACCATAGTGTATTAGTCCATTTCTCTCAAACTATGATACCTAGAATCATCAAACCTGGTATAACGTTTCTTCTTAGAATGTTCTCAAGGTGCATTGCACTTTTTTCTACCCTTGACCTATATTCAACCCTTTGCTGACTTCGTAAATTTCACGTCAACAAATTACAGCTACCGTAAATTTCACGTCAAAAAAATGCATCAACCCTAGCATTTAAGTCCATTTCTCTCAAAGTATGATACCTAGAATTATCAAACCTGGCAAAAAGTTTCTTCATAAAAAGGTCTCAAGGGTTGTTGCACTTCCTTCTGCCCCTTACCTTTATTTCAAGGAATGCTGACTTTGTAAAATTTTACATCCAACAAGGCATTGACCCTAGCAGTTAAGTCCATTTTTCTGTAAACACAATGGTAGAAGCATCAAACCTCTATGCTTGATGTACACTGCTCAAAATATTTGAAGGAACTCCTAATATTTTTCCATGGACAACAGTGCAACGCATCCCCACTTTGAGGTTATATACTTTCGATCGATAAAGACACGGATTTTCCATTTATTTTGCCATTTTTCTAAAGAGGGGCAAGGTTACTGACTGCACAGTTTTTGATCCAATATTTGCCCTGCCCTTGTCCTTGGACAGATTTAAGTAAAACTGGAATTTAGCTAAAAATTTGCAATTTTTCAGAACTGATGAAAAGCGTGAAAATTTCAACCAAAACCAAAAGAACCATTTTGTCTAAGAAAGTGAATGTCTTTCAAGATGACCCTTATTGAGAAGATCCCTTTGACCTGAAGCTTATGAGATTTTATAGACTTCAGCAAAATTACTTAATTTCAGAAAATAAGAAAACTGCAAAACTTGTACCATGGAAATGAGCAGGGCATCTGTTGTGTTGAAATTCTGGTTGTATTAGACTTTGATTCTTCTTAAAAGTGCTTAAAAAGATGGAAATTCTTGCCCACTGACGGGTCAAATTTATGGGCCGTTAAACTGGGCATATGTTGTAGTAACATCTATGGAAAAATGCCTGCTGTTCCTTTAAATATTTTTAGCAGTGTATACTTCATGTGCTCTGTTGGCTTCGGAAATTTGTAGGTCAACCTGGCATCCACATCTGAATGTACTCTCTTGTTGAGGCACTCCAGCAAGTGGTTTTTAGTTGAACTTTTTTCTTTAAAGATGCTTAAATACCAAAATTTTAGGTTTAACATACCCAAAACCATTTCTCGTAGCTAAATACTGACTTGCAGCATATTGCATGACCTCTTTTGTCTATTTTTATCATTTTTTGTTTGGAGGTGGGTTTTCCAATAGTAAAAATATTCCTTCTGGTTTCCAGCCTTTGATGAGGTTCATTTTAATTTTAATACAGCTGGGAACCAACCATTGTGACATCACAACAGAAATGATGTCATCACTAATCACCTGATCTGTTTTGGAATATGACCATTTCAGCAAAGGGTTGTTTGCAGTGTCAGCTACACTTATGCATCTTTTTGTTTTCCAAAAAGATATTACTTATGAAAATAAATGCTATAAGATGTAAGCATAAATTCTTCTGAACTGATTTCATGTTAATTTTATACGAAATGGTAATTTTCAAGAATGTGCTTGAAACATGCCACCCCTACAGCAATAATGGTTACCTTGAGGCCGTCATTATGAAACTGAAAAAAAAATACATTGCAAGAGATTACTTTCCAAGCTTGAGAGCATGCCAATGAATTTCAAAAACTCTACTGGACAAATCTGACTATGAGAAATGGTAGCAAACTGAACCATGTAAGTGGAATTTGCTGTTTCTTTATCCTTTAAGTATAAACTTCGAAAAACCACTTGCTGGAGTGCCTCAACAAGAGAGTATCCCGGAGTGTTCACTGTCCGTGGACGTTAGCCAATCTAAAATATTATCTAGCTCAACTTACAAATAAATCAATTGAAAACACACTAACCTGATCATTTATTCTTCTATTCTTCGTTAGTGACATCCAATAAAGCAAAAAACAAGTTTTAAATAGCTGAAACCTTCTGTCAACAAACACATGTGTAAACAAATATGGCGGATGTACAGGGTTCTCATTCCGTGGATCAAGTTCTATAACGGAAATGAGTAGATTAAGGCCACACAAATGAATTTTGCGTTGGTAGTTAACTATAAAAAGTGATATTTAATTGCAAACAAGTTCATGGGTGTTCTTTAGCGTAGGCTAGATTACTGATTATTAATAATAATATCAGTTAAAGATTGATCTGCACATTTAAAAGATAAATGCTCCATGAGAAAACACTAAAATCTTGAAAGCAGAGCCAAAAATAAGTGTTTTTTTTTCTCTACAGTTAGTCAGTTATTCCTCAGCCAGATGTTCACAATGTTGACAATAAAATTTTACCCCCCTCCTAATTACAGACAGCGCTGTGCAATACTTAAGATGCACCCAGTGAAGACATCTCTGGTTATCACACTGAACCCATTTTGTAAACTTAATAGCTATGCTATCCCTGACTTCAACTGGAGTATAGAGCTTACAAACACAACATTTTTCCTCATCTGGGATGTCTGAATCTGCATCAGAATTTGTATCTGAAGAGTCAATATAATAGTGAGAGGGTCCTGGTTTGGGGGAATTAGATGTAGTGGAGTTGAGCACAAACTTTTTCTTTTCATGTGACACCTTACCTGCTTTACCTTCACCCTTCTTTGTAAGACTACCTTTGCATTTCCCACCCTTCCCAACATTTACATTTTTACTACATTTGCCCCCCTTAACAGAAGACTGGTGCTCAATGATTTTGTTCTGGTTCACAGATTCAGTAATAGGCTTCCCTGATGTAATTTTGCTCATAGATTTCCTTTCCTTCTTTTCAACCACTTTACTCTTAATGTCAATAAGTTTTTCAATTCGTGATACCATGAAAGCACTAGGTGAAACTGTATGATTTTCTATGTTAGATTCAGTTATGTCCATTTCATCTTCAGGTGGTTCAGGTCCTGTGTTTTCTATTATCTCAGTAGTTGGCATGTTGTCTTGGTTATTTTCAGATGATAATGTCTCTTTCTTTTGGAAAACTTCTGCTGGCATTACACTGTCAGTACTAATAACAGTCCTATCTAAAGGAAAAATTCCAGTTTTTCTAAAAGCAGAGTGCAGATTTTCAGCTGTTAATGAACGAGTATAAGCCTTGCATGCTAGTTCACATACGTTGTACCTTGTGATCGCAGACGCAGTTTCTCTGATTAATTTGTGACATTGAGCATTGTATATGTTTTGTAAAGGTCCATAGCAGGAGACATCTAAAGGCTGTAAAATATGCGAGGTATGAGCAGGAAGAATGAACAGGATGATTTTCTTGGCCTTGGCCCATTCAAGAAGGTCAACAGATATATGGGATTTATGCCCATCTAGAAGAAGGAGAAGATGCTGATCCAGTTCTCTCTCAGGTATAAACTTCATGAAGTGTTCCTGGAGGTACTTTCTAAAAACCTCTGAATTGGACCAACCCGTTTCTGTCATAGTACCAGCTGCCCCCGGAGATGCACCTGTCATCAGCTCTGGAATCATCCTTTTACCAGCAAAGACAAAGAAAGGAGGAACAGCAACACCACTAGCACTGCCACAGCCAATTATTGTTGTGGTCTTTGACTTTCCAGATGTTACGGCTTGTGGATGGAAATCAGTTTTAGCAACCACATATGGAGGACTATGATTCTGAGAAACACCCTTTTCGTCAACGTTAAATATAAGATGAGGCTTATCTTGAAGATTGTATTTCCTGATAATGTCTTCAAGCTCATTGAAATAAGCTGAAACGCTGGCCTCTGATGCACTCTTTGCTCTCTGCTGTTCAAGGGCACGTGGCTTTAGGACATGAAGCTCAGGCCACCTGACGACAAACCGGCGAAACCAGTTAAGAGTAAGGGGCTTATCATGAGTCCTTTTTCCTAGCTGTACTGCGTAGTCAGTAGCAACATCCACTACCTCCTGTCGGGTGTATCCATACCCATATGATGCCATGGACTTTAAATGTTGAACTATTTTGGCCTCTTCATCCATAGAAAGTATGGGAGCAGTTCCCATTGACACACAGTCTATGTCGACTTTCCCAAGCACACGGTCCCGCAATGTCTGTTCAGGAATGCCATACTGTCGAGACGCTCTTGTAACCGCAAGTTTCCCATCCTTCACTGCCAGGTAAGCGTCAGTAAGAGATGAGTGGCTGTAGGCTCTGTATCGCTTAGCAGGCTGAGGATTAATCTGAAATAAATGGGGGGCTAGAATCAGCAAACAGGGATGTAAAGAGGCTTTTATAAACAATTATCATGTAGCAGTAAAAGGACACATGACAATGAATGGATAGCAGTATTATTGGGTCCATTAATATATCATTTGTGTCACATTTGGGGCTAAAAATAGTGGAACAAGACAAGAAAATTCATAAAATCAAATTGCAAACATAATTTTTCACTTTACAATAAATCCAATATTTTTTTAGCTTGGCCTTATCAAGCACCCACCAGCGCAGTCACGTGACTAGCTGGAAAGTAAACAAAGCAGACGGACATGACAGGTGAATTGCAGGTTTATTTTCTTGGATTTTAAAGGTAGTTTTTCATAGAAAATATTTGGTAATAGTAGAATTTGGACTTTTTATGCACTTTTTTACTTTTTTTCATTCACTTACCTGCTTGAAACGCATTTTGAAGTGAAAATTCACAGATAAGCACTCAGTGACCCTGATGTCAGTTTGACAGTTGGAAATCTCGCGCAAAGCACGTTCGCACGCGATAGAGCCTTGCAAATGGCGTCCACGAAATGAAAACCTCCACGATTATAGAACCCTCGACGATAGCATTAAAGTACATTTGTCACAAACTAACCCACGTACAATCATCAGATATGGCATAAAATGTTTTCTTAAGCTGGTCTCTTAGATTGTTTAACTACTTTATAGCAACCAACCAACGAGTTGTTTGCCGCCGAAGGCGACAAACAACGAGAGTTGGTTGCTTTACGATTAAGGCGTATTTCTGTTCTATTCTATTCTGTCCCGTACCACTAAGGCTTCGAAATTTTTGTGTCACTGAATTTCCGGTCGGCGTTTTTCTTTCTATGGAGAAACGAGACGCTGGCATTTTTATTGGACGAAAATAAATTCCTGAACTTCCGCCGACACTTCCCTGGCAACACGCGTCTGAATTCCAAAAAAAATCCTATGATGGCCGTCAGAATATTCGGCGAGAAGGCCGTAGGCTCGAAAAAAAAACAACAACAACCCTTACCTACCTTTCAACTGCGGCTTCTCGGCATCTGTTTTAGTGTTTATTGGTGACACGCATTATATTTCTAGGTCGGCAGCAGGCAGGCGCACACGTGAAAGCTTTACAACTGTCTAGAAACTGTCTAGAAACGACAAAGGCTGACGGAGAGATGCAAAACAGCTTTTGATTTCCACTAGGCCTGTCGGTTTTCCCTCAGTTATATAAATAATATAGTAATTGATTGGATGAAGCACCAGTGTGACGTTGCATCTTTTATGTGTGACGTCAAAGCCAATACTGGTTGCGTTCGGGTTTTTGCCAATGTCACTATTGACATGCCAATGACGCTCTGAGTTTCAATATTGGCACCATTGGCTCTACCATTGAAACCAGCATTGCCGACCATTGGCTGCCAATACTGCAGACAACTAAGGGCGTGGGAAAAATTACCGTGGTGGTAAATTTGCGTCATTCAATACGGCAATTTATTGAACCCATCATAAACACTCGAGTTGACAAAGGAGAATTTTTCCCCACAATAATGAAAGAAAATTAGAAAAACTAAAGCAATGGTGCTATAGGCGCCATCGGCTCTACCAATGGTACCTTTGGCGCCATTGGCTCTACCAAAGTACTGCCAGTGGTGACATTGGCAATTTTGCCAGTGGTGCCAACGGTTGCCAATGGCACCATTGGCTGCCGATACTGTGCAGGGTTTTACGGTTGCCAGTGGTACCATTCTCTCTCTCTGTGTCTGTCTCTTCAAAACACCTGTCCCCTGTTCTGTCTCTTGCCTAGGCCTACTTTTTTATTCTCATTTCATTAAATTTATTTGACATCTCGTGATACGAATGTGTTGTATAGATGTCGACCGAAAATGGTAAAATCAGTCAATAAATCAATAAATAAATCAATCAATCAATTAATCAATCTCATAACAAAAGGAGCTATACATGCAGCTGTGATACAATTTTCTTGTTTCAGTTTTTTACTGGAGTCATAATGTAGGTTGGTTGCAATTTAGGTGGCGCCTATTTCATATTATTTTTAATGATTATTTCGTACTCTGTTGACTGAATTTTATGTCCAGAATTGCATCCTTCTTAGCTTTCTAGTGACGCATCGTCTTGGCCCGATAAGTACCGGGGATTAGTAGCACTAGAAGCAAATCAAGGGGCGATATTTATCTACTTCCGCCAGACATGCGCAGTTAGGTGAATTTATAGCTGAGCGCCTTGTACAAATCCAAAGCGGTGACAGAAAGCGGTATCAATTTCCATCCCTCTTGCCTTGCCTCTAATCTACAAGGGAATTGTATAGTTTTATAAGGGGTAAAAACACAACAATGGCGACGAGGATGGCAAGGCCAGTTCGCTCAAATTCTAAAACATGAAATCATCAAACCTTACTCCCATAATATGAGATATCGGGTATTCTGACGTCCATATTTTATGTTTTTATGCTGATATTTACATTTTTACTTTCATTGAATACCTCCAAGAAATGAAAATGAAAGTAGAAATGAAAATGTCAGAATAAAAATAGGAATAATAAAATGAAATATTAAATAAGAGAGTGGCAAGTTTTATGTTATAGAACTAATCAAACCTAATCTTAAAGGTAGGTTCCTGTAGTTTTGAATGCATCATAATTTTGATGATCTTTCATCCAAGTTGTTGGAAAGCACTTATAAAAAGGAATGAATAAGTTTCACTAAAAAGTGTAAATCAAGAAAATATTAGAAAAGTTGTTTTGCAAGGGATATCCTAATTCTGCTTCGCACACCAGTTAGCGCTATTTTTAGTTCGTGCCAAAAATAGATAACGCAGCTGAGGTCATGCTGCATTGCATTTTGGGATAGTTTTAACCCATCCAGCATGCCAGGACCTCTAGGAGAGCTCACGACAATAGGAAAATTGACCTTTGGAGAATGACATCAGAAATCGCGCACTTATAGACATAATAAATATTTGTTATTTTTAGAACTGGAATTCCAACGAAAGAAAATAAACCAAAAGGGAAAACGACTATTTTCTTCAACATCTGACGAGTTTCTCAGTAGAACAAATTCAGAAAAATAAGAGAATTCAATACTGCTCAGAAAAAGACGAAATTATTTTGTGGACATATGCACGATTTACCAGTTATCGGTGGTCTTACACTTCACTTGCAATTTAACTTTTGAATAATAACAAAGTATGAAAATGAAAGCTTCATAAGAATTATTTTGGTATTGTCTTTAAATTTATCAACCAAATAAAAGCCGCCGATGACTATTAATACATAAACAGAGAAGACATTATGCTCTGGGGCACATCTCACTCCGCTAGACTGATGCACCAGTTATCGGTGCAGTAGTAAATACAGGCTAATTATCCATGCTAAAATTTATGGTAGCACCGTTTATTGCCATATTATGACGTAATATGACCTCTAGTTTAGGGAAACTTGGTTTGCAGCAGACGACTTTAAGCATCACAATGCTAATTTTATGTTTGTATGTAGATACATGAAATTTGTGTTTGCTTGGTTTTGTTAAGATTGGTAAATATTTATGTTCTTGGTCTGAAACATCAGTCATCATTACTTACCTTACTTTCAACAAGTTTTTAGTTTGATATAGAGCAGGAGTTTCTTGTTCATGTTTATGTCTATTGTAGTGGAAGAAAACCAAACTGAACTCAAGAAATTCGGATTATTTCTGATTCAGTGCTCCAGATAGCGTCCGTATCTCCGTATAATACGGATCATTTTAGGCCGATACGGAGCTATTGGAAATTGTATCGGTACCCAGTACGGACGCTTTCAGGCCGTTACGGATCATTCTTTCCGGTAATCCGTACCACCTGGTTGAGTTCTCATAGACGCTTGCATTATAATATCATCAAGTAGACTGAATTTCCTTATGCGTCGCACTCACCGAGAAGCTGACTGATTCTAAATATTTCTTTCTGAATTTGTGTTTCTAATGCGTGGAAAATAGATGGACTGTAAACCAGTCGCTTCAAACTGAAAGTAGGAAAGCATGGCTTTGTGCTCTCAACAGGACAAGCAGGTCTCTATTCTGCGGGTTTTTTTGGGCCTATTGACAAATCAACCGAAAATTGTAGATGTGTCTATGAGATAATAAATGCTATTATCTCAGGTGCGGTTATGCCTGCATGTAGAAAAGGAAAAAACATTCTGGCAGGTAGAAAATTGCAGTTCAAATCCAAATGTGATTCGCATGAACCCAATTACATGTACTTGCAGAGAATTTTCTTCATACAAGTGTCTCTTGACTCCCCCTACCCCTAGTGAAGACTCCCTGGCAACATCAACTACAATTTGTAAATCAGTTTCATTTTGATATTTACATTTTGTGAAGCAGTCAGAAGGAGCTTTCAGAAGGTTGAGTCATGATAGAACTGTTTAATTAATCAGATTTTGATATGGCGTTTTTGGGAATATGAAAGAGTATATTTCCACACAGTGAAAGCAGAAGTAGTAGTTTACGAGGCAAAGTCACACCTAGGGAGTACCACTGAAATACTGTTAAAATTAAATGTGTTTTCATCACGGGGGGGTCACTTCCATTATAAAGCAGGGTATATATGTGCCGCTGGAATAGCCCTACTTTTTTGATCTGCCAGATACATCAATAGGTATGATTTTACAGACTATAGTGTTTCCCCTAGCCCCTTTTAGCATGGCGCCGCGCCATGCCCTTTTTTCCAGCGCCATGCCCCTTTTCCCGCGCATCATGCCCTTTTTAATGTTTTCCGATCTCAGATTGCCTTCCGCCAGTCACTGATATCCCACGGAATAAGATCCCTTTTCCTGCGAATCCCTGTCGCACTGGATAAGTTTGCATGTATATTTGCCTAATTGATTGTTTGGACAGTATATTACTCAATTAGCATAACGGTTTATTGACAATAATGATGTCATAATCCACCGCTGATTAGCTCCATGATCCGTGAAAATACCTCAAAGTCGCGTGCGACGATTGGATGGCGTGAGCGCATGTCTTCTGTCAATTAAAGAAGAAGCCTCGCCTAATTGCTGGTTCCCGATTATTACAAAGTAAATTGATTGATGACGGTAACAGTACAAGTGATCACCGATTACCGCATCCTTTAATGTATTAACGAGCTCGATTAAGGGAAAGTGTCCTTACGAACGAAATACGAAACCAATCAAACATGCTGCCGATCAAAGGTTAAGCCGCCTTTGAGAGTGTCCGATCTCGATCAAACACTGGTAAATTCCATTAAATTATGCATGAAACTGTCTGTTGTCTTCCCCATTAAAATTATCATTTTTCCGCACCTTCGTTTTAATGCATTCTTGCATCGGTCTTCGTAGTGAAAGCTCGTCAAAATGCCGACCAGAAAACGTAAAATTTCAGAAATTCAAAGAGACAATGCCAAAGTTGCAAAGACAAATCATTCCATATCGTCTTTTTTCAACACAGACAGGAAAGTTCACGCTAGATAATTATACGTTGCCGTATACTTTTTAGATGTACCGTTCGTCTAAATCGGTAGGATATAATGTAAATTTTAAAACAAATACGTGTTACAGGCGGTCTATTTATTTTGTTAAATTAGGAACTTTTATACTCGCATATGATTTTTAAATGTCAAAAAGAAATTTTAGACTATGATGTAGTTCAAAAGCACGAAGTATTAAGCTATGAAGAAAATTATTAAATGAATAACAAAAGCAAATAAAAAAGAATTGTAAGTAAGGGAGGCAATACTGCATCAAGTATAAGCTTTAAAAACTCATGTTTCTGAGTCAGTTTGGTCTATTCTGAACTACATGAGAGGCCTCCCAGCAGACTCACAATGTTGAATCAACCTTGATTAAACCTTGATTCAACGTCACACGACGTTGAATCAACGTTGATTCAAAGTTGATTCAACATTGTATGCCCAGTGGGCTGGGACTTGTCATGTTTATGTTGGAATGAAATTGGTTTCTTGAAAAGAAGTACCAGAAGTAAGTATCAAGGAATGGCCCTTATTAGAACTGCATCAGCACTGTATTAAATCAGGCCAACACCATGTTATTTTGTGGACAGCAGAAGAGACTAAGAAACTAGCTGAGAATTATACTACAATCAGACCCCATCCATAAGTATGAATGAAAGGTTTAAATCTTTATCAACAGTCTTTCAGCTTAATATCTCTTAACAATACCATTTTTATTAAAATACAGTTGAGTAATACACTATATATACACACATATACACTATATATACACACTGCAGAAGCACCCTCTAATGAAAGTGCACAAAGTGCCCTGCTTTTGGAGATCCGCGCGCTAAAGTGCCCTTCTCGGGAAAAATTTACCATGCCCTTTTTCAGTTCTGGGGGAAACACTAGACTAATATACACGAATAGGTCTTAATTCTCCAAGCTCTGTCTTTAAAAGCCAGCAGATAGCTAATAAACAGGGGCTAGCAAGTTGCATTTTGGCCTATAGGGACATGCTTTTATTAGAAGAGGCTATTTTCTGCTATATAATTGGCGATTAGTATCTGTGAATTTCCAATGCTGAAACCATTATGTCAAGAATGCTAAACTGGCACCTTAATGGGTTTATACTGTCCCTAAACTAAACAATTAAGAACCTGTCCTGAGAAAAGGCAGTCTGGTATTTCATTTTATGGAAGATAAAACTCGATCAGTCTCGCTGTATATCTAACTCTGTATGTCAACCTTGGGTGATGCATTAGGGTTACAGGGTTGGGCTTATATACTATGGAATAAGATCAGCAAACTTCAAATGCCATTCACACACTTCTTCAAGTTTACAACTTTCCCCTTTGTATACATGCGAATTCTTTATCCGAAGGCCGGTTTTCTGCAAGAGGCAATTTGACCGTTGGTTCCTTCCCAGGTCTGTTTATCTTATTACAGAGGTGTCGCAGTTATCTTAACAGAAAATCTTAACCAATCAGAACCCTTGCTCTGGTAGAAAGTTTGCTAGCCCAAGTTCATTAGCTACCTGAAGCCAGCTTATCTGATTTTTGTTATCAAAAAGAGAACAAATGTTCTCAGCATACTAATTTCTTGAATTTTCTTCAAGGCTTAATGGCAAATTCATGAGCTAATCTAAGTACTTTTTCTGCAGTATACATGAATAGGGTCCAAATTTGATACAAAATACATGAATAGGTATATATTTTGGCATTTGTGTTATACATGAATAGGGTGGGTTATCAGAGTTCCAGCGGCACATCTGTACCCCTTTAAAGACCAAGTGACCCCCCCGTGGTTTTCATGTTACATCTGTCGGTTCAGTGCAAATACTGAAGCAGAATCGTGGATACTGATCCAAGAAAATCTTGACCAGTACGGTACTGATAGAAAAAAAAATTTATCTGGAGCACTGTGATTGCACCGATAACTGATAACCACCGATAACTGGGTGATTGACCATACACATAATTGTTATCGCTAGTACAGGAACCTACCTTTAACCATGATCTCTGCAGTGGAAGAGCAAGGCAGGTGCGACATAGCATTCTGCAGAATTCTTGTTAGTAACTTTGTTTACAATACGGTATCGAGGTATCAATGAATTAAAGTAGCGATAATATTTATTAGTGTTAGCAATATATATTGAGAGTAACTTTAAACATAACATTTAAAATGAGAAATTAGAGGAAAAATACGAGGTGGCCAGGACTTCCATTAGACCTCATAAACCAGAGATAATGGCATAAAACTATTTTGGCACGTTGAAAGCGTCAAGCATGAACTACAATCTCCCAGAGTTGCAAAGCCTGTAAATGTCTACTTTTTAAGAACCCCCTTCAATGTTGGCCTCGTATTGTAGAGGGGTATTTGGAGATTTTATCAGGGTAATTATTTTTGGATAGAATTTCATCCACATGGACTTCTGGCGTCCTTCCGATAGACAAGTCTCAAGTATGCTAATTTTCTTCATAATTGCTTTTATTATACATGCTATACCCTAGAATGGTGTTCAGGTGGTATGTAACATTGAAGGCTTGAAAGCTTTGTGACAGACCCAGTTATTTTCAAAAAAATGTAACTCACATTTTTCAACCTACCCCACCCACTTCACATTGTGATGAACCCTTAAGTTAAACTATTTCAGTTTTATTTATAGAGCTAAAAAAAGAACTTGTTTAAGCTTGGATGAATAGCACTGAGTTTAAGACAGGCACCCTACATTTACTTTTAAGTTAAAGGACGACATTTACATTGAATTTCAAAGTGTTGTGATGTATAACAGAATTTTACAACCCCTTTTTTCTTTGTAAGATTGAGCCTGAAGCTGTCCAATAAATTGTACTCAAAATAATCTAAGAAAATGTCAAGTTAGGAATTAGTGTGTGAGTCAAATGACGTTTTTGCAAAACATTGCGTTATTTGTTTGTTCTTTGACTCTAAAACTTTTTTTTTTTAGTGAGTGGGCATTAAGATTAACAGAATGATAATGTGTGAATTTTCTGATGAAGACTGCCTAGTTAGGCCCTTGCAAAACTTTATATGATAGTAAAATACCTAAGTATGTTTTGAAAGATATTGATCTCGGTCATTTGTATACCTTTATGTTTTGGGTTGTTGTTTTCATCATTTTACAAAGGGGAACAATTGGTGTTTTGTTTTCCTGGATAATGTAGCCTTTCCAAAAGGGACTCTACTGTTAAAAGAAAAAAATCTCCTCAAGGGGCAAGTTCTTCAGTTGATCTCCACTGTGAAGGGAGGCAAACATGAAATTGGCATGAGTTGTTTGCCCTGATAAAGTACCCATTCACCATAAGCACACTTTATGTGTGACACACAGTGTTCTCCACAAGCCCCGGCGACCGGCGAATTCGCTGGCTACCAATATGAGTACCACCGGCTACTTTTCCCGCCGATCCTAGGCATCTTCAGATATACTTTCGTTTTTGTTTGTCTACTGAGTATACACGCATGGCATTACACACTGTCGCGGAGAATCGCGAGCTTTTCCGCATCTCATCGGCGATTTCCGATTGTCCCTGAGTCTCGCCACCACAGGTCTCCGTAAAACGATTCTATAAATAGATCAGAAGGTGTTCTGACCTCGCAAATCTCCGATGGATCGATGTAACCTTGACGAATGCTAGCGGAAAAGCCCGAGTGTATATGCTATGCGTGTGTTCTACTTTCAATTTCAATACAGTCCAGGGCTTCCGTTAACGGATGATGGCCGTATATTACGCCTAGGATTTGCTCTCGTACGTCGAGAAATGGGACCTCTGGCGTCTGGCATACGTCCGATAATTGTAATATACGGCCGTTTGATCTCCCCCCGACATATAAATTATCATCACTGTCTTTAAAGTTCAGTTCAGTTCAGTTCTCTTATCGACGTTACCCAAGTGGCTCAACGGTACGTAACCATAGTTGCACACGTTTGGCACTGTCTTTAAAATTCTAGCACGTGTCATAAATAATCGGATTAACGCCGACGAAAACGCCTACGGGCCAATCAAGATTGTCTGCATGGAGCAATGAACCAATTCACGCACACGTCGGACCGCCTACCTGTCAAAAACGATTGTCAAAATAACGCGCACTCGTATATTCAACCTCTTACGGCAGTTTGCAAGACAAATGGACGGACGATCGGCGCCCCGTTACTGCGGCCGTGGGATCCAGAATTCTGAGGTGCGGGGGGAACGTGCAAAACAACTTATCAAATCACGATGACTGAGCTTTTGGATGAAAGGTGTCCATCTGTTTTTTTTTACAACCGCGACAATGTATATGTAGGGCGTATGCCGACCTCAAAAGTTTGTGACAGATGCATAGGCCTAATGAAGAATGTATTGACTCTGTCCGAAGTTTTTACGAACACATTCGTATTTACGTTGGCCCTCACAACGGATGGTCTTATCATGATCCATATTACTGTCGGCAATGGAGTTTTTAGGAGTACGAACCTATTCCGCGAAAAGTGTAGATTCCAAGCAAAGATAAACTGTTAATATTAATTGTCACTATTTCCGACGCTTTATACGCTATGGTAATAGTTTTGAATAATGGACTACGGAAATTGGAAACGCCCATTTCACCTATTTCGTAGTGGTATCATATATCGTCATTCAAACCAGTGCGAAAATGCCGAACAGTGCACAAAAAAGCGCCTTCTGGTCAAGGTCTACGCGATTATATGTTGGGTATAATACTAACGGTAGCGTTGATATGCAATTACCTGCTCGTTTAAGGGTCAAGCAAGTTTTGTCTTTGATGTAAAGATCAAAGACGCCTCTGTGAGTATATACACGTGCCATACGCAGTGAGACAGCTAAAGGTACCTCAGTTCACAGTGATAACTAACAATCGTATCAGCTTGCGCAATTAAGCAGTCAGACCGGTCTTTCTTGTTCGCATCTAACATGAATAATAATTAACGTGGACCTAGCGGCAACCGGTTACTTTGGTGGAAGCTAGTCAATGTACGCTCTTCACACGTTCCGTAAGTTACCGTATTTCCGACCCGGCCCATTAGGAGGCAGTGAAGGGAAAATTATGCAATTTGGGTACCGTTAAACAGACAGTGCATCCATCGTAACTTGGGCGAGTCCTAAGTTTTTAGAATGCTCAGGACTAAATATTGTTCACAAACAGGAATGACTCTGATTAGACTGCACAAATGCTCAGGCTTCCCTGCGTAAAAGCAAAACGTTCAAAAGGATTATGACTCTCATGAGTCAAATATTGAATTTAACATGTCTGACAGGGAATAAAATTAAATTGGAATTTTAAAGAACTAAAGCTTTTTTCTTTCTATCTTTAGTTTCTAGTTCCATCTCAACAGAATTATGTTTCAGCTTTTAAAAATTCAAAGATCCTTTTATAATACCAGCAAAAACCTTGATTTTTTTAAGGTAAAAAAGGCCCCAAAACAGCCTGAGAATGCACCAAATTGCACCATTTTGTTAAAAAAATTTCAGGGGGGCCCTCTGTACCCCCCCCCCTGCGGGAGGGGACACCCCTCCCACACCCTCCCCCTTTACGCCGTCTCGCCCACGCGGCACAGCCGCGTGGAAGTACCTGCTACTTTGTTTTTAACACCTGTAGCGCTACTTCAATTTTTGGGGAGAACACTGGACACAGCTCTCACGAAAGTACTGTAAACCAGAAAATTTTAGCAAAGCTGAGTTTTAGAAATTGTTTCCAAGTTTTGTATTTAGCTTCTCATAATGGTTCTTTGATTATAAGGCAACGACTATTTCACCTCAGCAGGGCTGTGGAAATATCAGAATTTTCTACTTGTACATGGACAAGTAAATCGACAAAATTAACTTGTCCAAACAATTATTTACTCTCCCAGAAAAAAGGTACATATGAAATAAGAAAAGAACAATAGATAACAAATAGAGGGAGAGTTGAACTTGATGACAGTTTTTGGCTAACTGTCACAAAGTTTTGAAGTAAAACATATGTTGTGGGCACCTATTAGAATTGCTTTAATGAGGCAATTCTAACAGGAACCCACAACATATGTTTTTATTGAAAATATCTCAGAATTATCCTGAGATACTTCCACTGATGACACTTTGAATACTTGTCCCAGGGCAAGTAAACTGAAATTTCTCATACATCCAGAGTGAAATGGGACAAGTCGGGCATAGTATTTCCACAGCCCTGACCTCAGTTTTACTTTCAAAACTTTGCATTCCTGACTGATTGATTATTTTGGGTTTAACGGCTCTTTGAGAAGTATTTCAGTTTATATCGGGCCGTATCCCAGAGAGAGGGAGAAAGAAGAGAGAAATGATAGATGAGAGAAAAATGTCCAAACACCCCCCACCCGCACCTACTGCAAGCACAGTAAGCCCTTGTCCTACTATTATCCAAATCAGCAGGACCCCCCGGCACTGGAAGTTACATGCAACACCATCGCACCACCCGACCACCCCCCTTGCATTCCTGAAGTTTCGAGTACATATTCGGAATTTTCCCCGACTTAAAGTTCCATAATGACTGCATTTACTAGGACAGAAGTGCCCCAGAATCTATGATTTGGTTTAGATGAAGACAAGGAAATCTCAAGTCTCATGCTTGGCAAGTTTTGCATGGCACCTATTTAATTTGAAAAAAAAGGTCGAGCTTTCCTCTTAGGGATTTCAAAGAAATCACTATTTCTTCGCCCATTAATTTTCATTTGATTAAAAATAGATTTTGAACCAGGTCATTACATGTTCCTTCATTTGACTTCCTCTTAATGGTTCTGTCAGTAAGCCTAGGCTATGAAAGCTGTTTCAGTCTGTCAGTCATTGCTATTTTATCTATCTCTTCATACGGCATACACCCTCATATGAGTATTACGTGCTATTCAGAATGATACAAAATCAGGTTTCAGAGAATACAGTTTTCTACCCTGTACTCACAATAATATGTAATTGAAATTGAGCTGTAAAATCATGATCATGATAATAAGACATACGTCCGGGGGTAGGATCAATTCAGGTGAAAGAATTTATCCCGTGTCGTAATATTAACAGGAGATGCGCCCCTTTCTGTTTCACAGAGTCAATTTTCCCAGCATATTCCAAGCAGGCACATGACGTCGAAACGACGTGATGACGTCGCATCAACGTCAATAAGACATATTTCCGACGCAATGTGTCCGCTGGTTGCTTGTAGTCAATGGAATGTGGATTATCTTATCTTTTCCACTCCATTCCACTCTCCATTCCCTTCCAGAATTCATACTCTGTGGCTGTTTAGAAATGTTTAAATCAATATTGTAATCATTAATTAAAACAAAGCAACAAAATAGTTATTAAAGTGCCAAATGATAATTAGCTCCGTAAAATGAGACTAGATCAACCACGGATGGATATGTAAAAGAAATGCACGTTTCCTGTTCGTGCCCTAATATCAGATGATTCCGGGACAACTCGGCCCATAACAATCTCGGCCCATAGCAAACTCGGCCCATGGGCAGAGAACGGTTTCGTTTTGAAGCTTTCACAATGGACTTTTTTTTATTTGAAAAGGCATCTCAGACAATAACTACATATAAATGACATGTATAATCATTACTCTGTATGAAAGACAGTGTTAAACAATATAGCCATCCACACTGACTCGGCACATAAGAAAGTCGGCACATAACAAACTCGGCCCATATGTTTAAACGATCACGCAGGGGGATTATATTTAATATATTTGCTGAATATCTAGAAAGAAGATAAAATGAAAACAATATTCATATGTTTCAAGTATTTAATGCTGACTGCATTTAGACTTCCTTCTCCGAGGTCTAATACCAGAGAGATGTATGGGAATCGATTCTATGGGAACAAATAGTTGTTCTTTTAATTCAGGCTAAATTTTTGTTTCTGAGAGGATTATCAAAGTTTGCTCTCTTATACTTGAAATCGTGTATATATCAATACTTTACCTATGGGATGGCTGATTTAGTATGGAAATTTGACTTGACCCCCTCCCCCCCACCTTAAAAATAAACAAATTTCTGAAATAATATTTATTTATAGTCGCTTGTTTTTATTAACAACTAACATAAGCCCTTTAGAGCTTTTACTGCAACTTATTAAGACTATATACATATATACAAGCTGAGCTGTGGATATGTGACTTGCTCAAGGTCACAACGCTAGGGTCCTGGTGAGGATCGAACTCGGGACCCTTTGATTATGAGTTGGGCACACTACCACTGCGACACTGCGCTCCACCTTCTCCCCAACACACTCCACCCCCTTGCAGCTTTGGAATTAAGTCTGTACCAAAAACCTTCAGGAGTCCCTGTGAATGTTTATTTACATCTAATTCCAAGACAAGTTTGGTGTGGATTTTAGAGTTAGTAAACATGAGCCGACTTGCTACACCATATGATTTTGGATAACCTCTGGGACTATGATAATACAGATTTGAGTCTAATTGACCATCATATTTCAAAATCAAGTTGATAAAATAAATTATTGAGAAACGCCATTAAAGCAAAGGCTGAATACTATATATATGGGCCGAGTTTGTTAGGGGCCGAGTTTGTGTGGGCCGACTTTGTCATGGACCGAGTTTGCAATGGGCCGAGTTTGCTATGGGCCGAGATGTCCAGTTACCTATCAGATCCATCAACGGTAATGATATGGATAAACCGATTCTAAAAATAAGGCAGTTACGTAATAGCTGAGTTCCTTCGCGCGATCTTCTTCGCGTGTCGATGACCTCAAGTCTTGTAGGTCATATATGAAAAGAGTCTACCTAAGAAAAATCGAAAGGATACTATAGTTAAAGCCGATATTAATATGCTATTAAACTTTTCTTTCTCGCTAAACAATTATTATTTTACCCAATACCATGAATGCTAAACGCTAACTTGATTAAACACTTACAGTGCAAAAAATGAAAAAAGTCGTATAGCTGACTTATTTGCAACAATACAATGCGTTTATCAAAGCCGATAACCCTTTCGACATTTAGGACGGAAAAATAGTTCCATGTTTTTATCCTGAAATATAAAAAAATAGAAGATCGAAAAAAAGATATTTTAATGTTATGTTTCAGATAATTTGATGTCATAATCGAAATTTTAGTGATAAAATATGCATAAAATATGCATGAAAGTTCACTTTTTAAGTCGCTTATAGCAATAATCAATAAAACAAATCTACACCCAACGCCTTCCCAAACTCATCACAAATAGCACTGCGTTGGTACGCAGCGCAATAAATCATCGCGGTACTGGAGTGCCGACTCTATATTGAAATATTTATCTATTTGTTTATTTCGTTTTTGTTACTGAACTTGCTACGTTTTATTTATTTATTTATTTATTTCATTTTTGTTACTGAACTTGCTACGTGCGGGACATTTTCCCTGGTTATCTCAACATAAAAATACATGTACCAATATTAGTATAGTATAGTAGTCAAAATGAATATATGCTGTGGGTACTCATCTTCTTAGTTGGGGCAAAAGGTCTCCGATTGGAATACTCTTGGTATAGGTGATATCGTTATCATTTGATCCGCGACATGACAAAACCAACAGAGTGGCATGTGCGCTCTGCAAAGACTTAGATCAGTCTGAACATCCGCCCAGTCTGATCAAGAGCCTTTGCTGTGCGCTTTGGGTGTACCCAAGGGTCTAAGCCACCTCCATGCCGACAGTGAAGACTCTGATCAGACTGGGGGGATGCCCAGGCTGCTCTGAGTCTTTGTTTGGCGCACATGTCACTGTTTTGTCGTGTCGCGGCTCAATGTTAAAGGAAGGGCTCTTTTCTTGCAGTTTTCATTAAAATTACTGAAACAGCCCAGGCATGTCAGAAAGCTTTATTTTTAGCTCACCTGAGCCATAGGCTCAGGGTGAGCTATTGTGATCACCCAGTGTCCGTCGTCCGTCGTCCGTCGTCAACAATTTGCTTAAAATGACATCTTCTCTGAAACCACTAGGCCTAGGGCTTTGATATTTGGTATGAAGCATTGTCTAGTGGTCCTCTACCAAGTTTGTTCAAATGGTGGCCCCAGGGTCCAAAATGGCCCTGGGGCGGGGGGTCTTGGGTTCGAAACTAAAAAATACTTAAAAATCTTCTCCAGAACTGCTTGGCTTAGATGCTTGAAATTTGGTATGTAGCATTGCCTAATGGTCCTCTACCAAGTTTGTTCAAATGGTGGCCCCAGGGTCCAAAATGGCCCTGGGGCAGGGGGTCTTGAGTTCGAAACTAAAAAATACTTCAAAATCTTCTTCTCCAGAACTGCTTTGCTCAGATGCTTGAAATTTGGTATGTAACATTGCCTAGTGGTCCTCTACCAAGTTGCCGGGCCGGGTAGCGCAATCGGTAGGGCACCTGACTGGTAAGTCAGAGGTCCTGGGTTCGAATCCCGGTCTGGCCACATACTTTTGTTTCTCCTTCCACTGATTCAAGAAGGGCAGTTGTCAGTTACTGGCGAAAGTATGTGCACTTAGTACTGGTTAACCGCTTAGGAGGTCTAAGCCTGCCCAAGAATAGTGTGGTTAGGTTAACTGACCGTCCCGACATGACCTTAGTTGTTTACCGTGGACGTTAAGCATCAAATCAACCAACCAACCAACTCTACCAAGTTTGTTCAAACGGTGGCCCCAGGGTCCAAAATGGCCCTGGGGCAGGGGGTCTTGGGTTTCAGAACTAAAAAAAAACTTAAACATCTTCTTTTCCAGAACTGCTTGGCTCAGATGCTTGAAATTTGGTTTGTAGCAATGCGTAGTGGTCTTCTACCAAGTTTGTTCAAACAGTGGCCCCAGGGTCCAAAATGGCCCTGGGGCAGGGGGTCTTGGGTTTCAGAACTAAAAAATACTTAAAAATCATCTTCACCAGAACTGCTTGCCTCAGATGCTTGAAATTTGGTATGATAAATTGCCTAGTGGTCCTCTACCAAGTTTGTTCAAATGGTGGCCCCAGGGTCCAAAATGGCCTTGGGCAGGGAGTCCCAGGTTTGAACCATAGAAATACATAGAAAAATATTAAAAAATCATCTACTTCAGAACCGCAAGGCACAGATGCTTGAAATTTGGTATGTAGCATTGCCTAGTGGTCCTTTACCAAGTTTTTTCTAATGGTGGCTCCAGGGTCCAAAATTGTCCGCGACAGGGAGTCCTAGGTTTGAACCATAGAAATATATAGAAAAATATTTAAAAAATCTTCATCTTGAGAACCACTTTGCCCAGATGCTTGAAATTTGGTATGTAGTTTTGCCTAGTAATCATTAACCAAGTTTGTTGAAATGATGACCCCAGGGTCTAAAATGGCCCCGTCCCAGGGGGTCCTGGGTTTGAACCATAGAAATACATAGAAAAATATTCAAAAATCTTCTTCTTCAGAACCACTTGGCTCAGATGCTTGAAATTTAGTATGTAGCATTACCTAGTGGTCCTCAACCAAAATTATTCAAATAATGGCCACAGGGTCCAAAATGGCCCGGCCCAAGGGGGTCCAGGGTTGGAACCATAGCAATACATAGAAAAATATTCAAAAATGTTCTTCAAAACCATTTGAGAGTGGTTGCAAACTATCAGGTTTGTTAAATGTTGACCCTTTAACCTTTAACCTTTTTGGTCAGGTGAGCGATTCAGGGCCTCTTGGCCCTCTTGTTCTGAGTAATTACCCTTAAATTGTGGCATCAGGATATACCGAAAAGTGTTTCAACTAGGGATTCGAAGTTTTGTCAGCTAATTGGAGATGATGACTAGAGCTGATTAATTTTTTAATGAAATCCATTTTAGACTCAGAGTCTTTTTTTTTTTTTTTTTTTTTTGGAAAGTTTCTGCATTTTAAATTGGTAAGCAAGATAAAGGAAAAGTATTTGAACTAGGACAGCCGTGATTGGAGCTGTTGGGTAGGAAAACGGTATAACTTTTGAACGATTTTCGTCATTTTTAGGAGGGATTTTCCAGTATCCTTTTGTGGAACATATAGGTACATGTATATGACTTGGTTTGCAATAGGTACATGCAGATTCTGAATGGTGCTAATGACCAAGGTCTAGGTCACAGCTTTATAGTTGATATGATCGGATGCTGTTGTTGGCCTAAGGTCAAGGACACAGACTTAAAGTTTTGTGTTAAGTTTATATTCATTTGTATTTCCAATATCCTATGATGGACCCTATTTATGTTATGTAATTAGTTTTTTTCGAGGTTCATGCAGATTATTTGACATCATGTGGATGCTGCTGCTGACCAAGATCAAGGTCGCAGCTGTATACATTTGCATTAAAAACTTTTGTTAAGTTTTACTCGTTACTGATATTGGTTATGTACTTTGATAGAGCCTTCTGATGTATGACTAGGTTTACTTCGAGGTTCATACCATAATAGTAGGCGGTGGCTTCATCAAGCGGTGTATACGTGCTAACTTGCTCTAGTTAACCCATTTATGCCTACACGACAAAACCAACAAAGAGGTTGTGCGCCCAGTGCAGACTCAGATCAGCCTGGGCGTCCGCCCAGTCCGATCAGTCTTCGCTGTCCGCATGGGGGTAGCTTAGACCCTTAGCTGCCTTTTGAGCGTTTAGCGAAGTGTCTGATCGGACTGGGCGGATGCCCAGGCCGATCTGAGTCTGTGCTGAGCGCACAACCACGTCACAATGTTGCTTTTTTCGTGTTGAGCATTAATAGGACATATCAGGGTGGCCACAAGCTCTGGAAAACAGGGAAAACAGGGAAAATGATGAAAAAAATTCCCTGCAGGGAAAAATCAGGGAATTAGAAAATTTGATAAAAATCAGGGAAAAATCAGGGAATTTAAAAATTCTATTTTGATAACATGAAACTTTTCAAGCAGGTATCATGGTTACCAGTGGTTTCTTTCTGCAATAAAATAAGTGTAAGTCTCCTTCTGACAACTGTATGATATACATGTACAATTTAATTAGTTTAAGGGGTATAGTGCGAAGTATTAAATAAGCATTTTCCTTCCATAGGTTTCCAACTTTATAATGAGCATTTATCTGAAAGCAATAATTTGTAAAAATCTTAATACAATAAAAGAGATTTTTCTGTAGTGGACAATTGAAAAACAATCTACAGTCTAACCTGTACTTACGGCCACCTGTATTAAGCGTGCACCTGCCGTAAACGGCCAGTTGGCATTCCCCCCAGACGATTTTCCATGTAAATGAACCTGTAATCAGCAAGCACCTGTTTTACGCGGCCACCGGCCGCAAAATTTTATCCGGAATCGCTCGAAAACCTGCCTTAGCGGCCATGTTTTTTTAGCCGTATCGATTCTTCCGACTACTTTACGCTGGTATACTGATTCAGAGCGCCGGACACGTATTTCCACCGATTTCGGTGTTTAAGAGGCTTGAATAGCCGAAACCGCGGTATGGCCCAACTTCTTACTTATGAATGTTTTCTTTGCTCTTAAAGGATCTAAACTTTTATCATTATTTAGTGTGACCGATATCGCTTTTTACAGCAAATCGAACACACTTTAACTGGTTCTCAATATTTTGATGCGGTAGCAATAAAGCAATCCAATAACACCGGTAAGCAGTAGAATCTTGGAAAACCTATTGAGCATTTTCGATTTGCCAACTCGTGTTACTCGGGTTGAAATTTGGCACATGCGTACAAAGGTACTCGAGTACTGCCGTGCCGAACACTTCGAGTAAAGAACAAAATGGCGACGACCATCGATCTTTTTACCTATAAGTCCAGAGTCCTATTCTCGCAATTTTCTTTTAAAACTCACGTGTTTAATATTCACAAGAGTCAGGACTCACAAGAATTTTTAAACTGTTATGGGAAATTACAATTCTGAAGTCGTTACTGGCCCCGCTGTAAACCCTGCTGAATATGGCAAAAGCACAAGTAGAATGATTATAATCTTCAGTATGATGAACATTCTTACCCCATTCTCACTATAATTAAACAGAAAAAGGGAAAATCATTGGCGTGACAATGTGTCATTATGAAGGCATAGCCAAAGAATTGGCTTCTTTTACAGCGGAAGTTCACTTTCCACCATCTTTAATCCAGGCTACCCGAGGTGAGGTGGGCAGGGATACAGACTAGCGGTCGCCCACTCGCCCACTGCGAGTAAAAAATCGGGTGGGCGCCTAAAATTAAAATGACAGTCGCCCAGCTTGCGATCGGCGCTGTCATCGAGTGACTGGCGTGTTTTCGGCTCGGAGTAAAATCCACCACCTCAAATCGTACTGCTAACTTCTGCGCCGATATCTTCGTTGAATATTCGGTGTTCCGCCATACCTGTATGTTGGATTTTACTCACTATTGAGAAACAACATGGCCGCCTCCTCCGTTTGACAGCTGAAAAATGTTGACCATTTGTAAATTTTTCACGCATAATGTGGCGATACATCGATGGTGTTTCACACCCTGTAGCTAAAAGGAAGCAAAACCTTGAAGAAAGGAGGATATACTACGAAGCCTACGGAAACAGCGCAAATCTCGCCCAGATTCTGAACAAAAAATTCTCATGTTTCTGACGTTCTAAATGTGGGCCCCTAAATTTCTGGCTGGGCGACTAATTTTCAGTTTTTAGGGGCCCAGCTTGCTCCTATGAAAAATAAGTTAGTCTGTATCCCTGGTGGGGGTTATGGTAGTCGAGTAAATACGAATATGTGCGCTGTACTGCGCAAGCGTATTGCGGTTACTCGTGTTGTTCGGTCAGTAACTCTAGTTACTCGAGTTACTCGAGTTAACAAACCGAAACTGCTCATTGAATTCGGTCAGATCAAAGGTGAATTAACTATCGACGGCATTTGTTTGAACTGTACACGTAAGTTCGCACCTCTCTAAATGGATAATTAATGATGTTTACCGACTAGTACAGGTGAGAAAAACCTGTTTTAGAAAATATTTAGAACAACGCAATCACACAATCACTTTGGTCATCGAAGCTGATCGTAGCTGGCGAGGTGCGAAAGCTCATTATTCAGCGCAGTCATCAAAGGCAATTTGTTTTGTTTGACGGTCCTATTCATTAAACGTCATTAACAGCTTTTAATTTACAATGTACATGTAAAGAACTCCTTCACCAAACCAATGAAAATGTTTTTGTTTAGTGGGTGAGGGAGGCAGGGGCTTGATCTAAACTTAGATTCTGTTGGCGTTTAAACAAGTGGAAGCTTTTCAAAAGGATCAGCCTTCATTTTGTATTAACAATCAATCAGTGTCCATTTCATTAGTGTCTTAAATACCATAAGTTTCTGATTGTAAGTTTCTCATCATGGCCAATACCAGTAAGAAAAGGAAAGTTTTGACTTTAGAAGAGAGAGTTCAGGTCTTGTTGAGTACCTGATGAGTACCCTTGGTCGGGACGAAACAGATTTTTTTTCGGAGTAAATCGAACCTGTATTAAGCAAGCACCTGTCTTAAGCAAGCGATTTTGCCTTATCCCTTGGCTGCTTGCTTAAGACAGGTTAGACTGTAATTGAAATATGAATGTCCAGTTTGTGTTGTTACGATCATGTGTGTTAGATAATTCAGTATTGCATACTTCTCTGAATTAGCATTGTATGCATACCTACTTATTTTCTCGAAATTATAAAGCTATTTTTGAGCTAACAAAAAGTGGTTATAGGAAAAAAACACTGAAAGTATTGTATGAGCAGCAAGTTTTCAGATACATTTATATGCATGTGTTAATTTACTTTATGGTTCAAATAAAGTATAAAATAATGTAGACTGTCAAATAGCCAGATGTTGACATCAAATGATCCTTGATGCTAAGTTACTGACACTGTAATTTGATGAAAAATTAAGTATAATTCTATAAAGTGTGAAGTATTGTTTGTGCCTCTAAGTTCAGTTATAAGTAATCTATACACCAGAAACGTGTAAGTTATAGAACATTTTACACCACTGGTTTAATGTTGTGTAAGGAGACATTTTGTATTGTCTGAAGTCCTAGGGTCATCTTGTTAATAGTTTAATAGGTTTCAAACCGGTTTTTTTTATTGTCTTCAGGACTCAGCTTAGGGCTCCAGAAAGAGAGAAGCTTGCAGAATATCTTTGAGAAATTTGGACCAAACTTTTTGTCTTCCCTTCTTTTTCCATACACATTAGCTTTTGAATTCTCTGAACTGAAACTCAGAAGGAGGAGCATTTCTTTTTGTCTCAATTACCCTCAGGCTGAGCCTTGGTCTGTGTTTGCACAACACTGCTATTAGCTTGGAAATGGCAAAAATGTTTAGACAGTCTACCATGTACCAAAAAATAAAAAAATAAATAAATAAATGCATAAAGTAAAAATAAAATAAGACAAAATAAATGATTAAAAAACATTAAAACAGTAATGTTTGTAACATTCATTTGGAGGTGAAGGTATGGCTATGAGGGAAGGTTGGAGGCCATATAAATATTTGACCAATTGATTTTCGTTACCATGTAAGTAAATTGAAAATTATTAACATTATGAAGGCATTATATACCATAGTTTGAGTTTTTTTTTATAAAAAATGGAGATACTTTCTGTCATAATGACTTCAAAATGAAGGCTTTTGTTGACAGTATCAGGAAATTTTATCAGGGAAAATCAAGCCAGATCAGGGAAAAATCATGGAAAAATCAGGGAATTTGATTTCCAAAATTTTGTGGCCACCCTGACATATGCAAACAGTGCATGCCCTGATCAGACGCCGCAAATTGCTACACTATATGCATAAGATAAATGGGTATTTCTCTTTAGAATAAAATAAAAATGAGCCGCGACGCGAGAAAACCAACAATGTGGTTATGCGCCCAGCGCAGACTCAGATTAGCCTGGGCATCCGCCCAGTCTGATCAGAGTCTTCGCTGTCCGCATGGAGGTAGCTTAGACCCTTAGCTATCCTTTAAACGCTTAGCGCCGTCTCTCATCAGACTGGGCGGATGCCCAGGCTGATCCGAGTCTGCGCTGGGCGCACAACCACTTTGTTGGTTTTCTCGCGTCGCGGCTCATTAATGATAAAATCAACTAAACCAGACACCCCTTAATTGACAAATGGACTCATCCGTTTGAAAAGGATAGAATAGTCAACGGGGCATAAATGGGTTAAGATAATGATTAATCATATGCGTTCTGTTAGAGTTATGACCTTTGATCACTACTTGGTTTGTAGCCATGAACCATTTTTAATCCAATTACCGAATAGCTTACATTAACATACGTCGAAGTCGAAGAAGGGGGCGGGTAGGGGGTGAGGGGGGAGGGGCGTTTTGCCATTGATCTTTAATCGTCTCGCCTTCGACAAGAAGAAACAAGATGCAGGTAATACTCTTCCGGCATCGTCTCTTCGGCTGCGTAAATTTTTAATCGAGTTTCTGGTGAGACGATAGGCCGCATTCTGCGGTATGCTTGTTATGTAATGTTCTGATTGTGTATATTTATGTGTCTGCAGAATGTGATGATGTATCGTGAGGCACTGTAACAAGAACTGAAGTCCCTGTGGGTTGAAAAAGCCACAACTGACCAAAGTAAAGAAGAAGTTCAGGGCAAATACCAGGATAAACAGGATATGGTAAGAATCAGTAGAACAAAATAGCTGAGCCGCGACACGAGAAAAAAAGTGGTTGTGCGTCCAGCGCAGACTCAGATCAGCCTGAGCATCCGCCCAGTCGGATCAGACTCTCCGCTAAGGACTTTCAGGGTAGCTAAGGGTCTAAGCTACCACCATGCGGACAGCAAAGACTCTGATCAGACTGGGCTGATGCCTAGGCTGGTCTGACTCTGCGCTGGGTGCACAACCACTTCTTTAGTTTTGTAGTGTCGCGGCTCATATAGTGATATGTTTGACTACCTTAAAAATTCTAAAATCTAGGACCCCTAAACTACCAATGATAATACTGTAAGGCAAACAGAGTTAGTCTTGATTAGACTGCTCCTTTGAGAGGAGTCTGATCTGGGACTGCACTGTTTGCTTATCATCTGACACAATACTTAAAATTATCACGGTACTTTTATTCCGTTACCTTCAAAATATGTTATGGGTACTCTCTTTATTGGATGGATGACTTTTTTACGGTTTTACAGCCTTTTCTACAGTATTTTAGTTAGAGCGATCAGATGGAAGGGTAACATAAAGGAAAAGAACGCTGACTTTAAAACATCAGGTCTCTCACCGTTGTGTGTTCAAGCCTCGCTGGCACACATGCGAGAAAGCCAAGTTCTGCATACGGAAGTTCAGGTGTGTTTTTATATCCCCGGCCGAAGGCGGAGGGATATAGTTTTTTCGATGTCCGTCCGGCTGTCTGTCCGTCCGTCCGTCCGTCCGTCCATCCTTCCATCCGTCCGCCCTTCCGTCCTTCCTTCCTTCCGTCCGGAGCCATAAATAAGTAGCCACTGGACGGAATTTCATGAAACTTAAAATAAATATATATCACTATACAGTACACGCAACGTGAAGACTTGGTCGGACACGCTCTCGCGAGAAATTTTAATCTTTTCCACGGAAGTTTAGTGGGGTTTTTGCGTGTGAAATGCGTGGGAGATGCGAGACACTCGCGAGATGCGTGACGTTAAACTCGCGAGAAAACAATTTCTTTTCACGCGAGACAAGCAACTTTCGAGAGAAAGGATTAACTCAATGTATGCTCAGGTGAGTCATCGGCGCCAAACTTAATCACGCGTGACGCGTGTTTTCGAGTGGAAAGGATTAACGATTCCTGTCAATTTCACAGGTCATTATATTTTTACACTGGGCCTAAAAAAAAAGTTGTGTGATTCCGGTTTCCAACCGACTGGTCTTTTTTGGCGCCGACTCAAAAATTACGATCGGCAATTTCCGTCATTCCGGAAATAACCGAAAGTGCCGAACAAATAGACAGTATAAACCGCTCACGCTTTGACGCGTAAAGCATACCAGTTTGTCGCATTGTATTTAATACTGCGCAGGCTGATCCTAATATTTACTATCAGCGTTTGGAATAAGGTTCCTTTCACCATTTTGTGCTCTGAGCCGTGTCCTTTGATGTCAAGGCACGAGACTGACCTATAAACGTGCTGTGTTTACGTATTTCAACAAATGCTACCGTCTTCACATTTTATTATGGCAAAGGCCCTGAATGAGTTCAGTCACCTCTAAATATGAATATAGATATTATGTTTATATGTCCGAATACTTTGAGAATTTTTCCGCGCAGCAGAATCAGTTTCGTTTTTCATATAGATAATGTGATTTTGCCACGCGGAGATCGGAATAAAAAACAAACTTCTCACCTCTTATTTTTCCTTCATTTTGATGCATTTTTAAAATCCAAACACTTTGACTATTGATCCACGACGCAAAATCATATTTTCCATATTTCATGAATGAACTGATTAAGAGGATGCAGCTGTGACGTATTTTTTAGCCGTCAAACCAACAGGTTTACAAATTTGCATATTTCAGAGAGTGGGTAAGTGGACGTCAATCACCGCTGAGCAAGGTTGGCCGGGAAATACCGGTGGCGGGAATTCCCAGTGGTAATTACCGGTAATTACCGTCCTGGGAAATACTCCAAATTTGGCCAAAGTGGGAAATACTGGGAAATATGAAATTTTAGAGTTGTTTTTCTTAAAATATTCATATTTCCTTTAAATTTAAGTTGATAGTACATATTTGTTAATACAATTATACATATCATGCAAATAAGGTTGTAGATTCCAGGACTGGTCCATGCTAGAGGACACAGCAGATGATTTTTGGTTGTGTCAGAGGCAATAATTTCAAAGAAAATTGCCTTTAAAATTCTTATTTATAAAAATAACAGACTGTATAATCCCTTTTTCAGTCACTAAACAGTGGTGTTTCAACACTGTATTTGTAAACACAACGTCTTATTATTGTTTGGTTCTCATACAAATGTATGTTCTAAACTGAGCTGCAGTTTTACTTAAACCTTTTTGCCTGGTTCAGGGGGTCAGTCTAGGGTTCTCAGACAAGGAGAAGTTTTGCGATATTTTCTGAATTTCAGGGAGAAGTTTTATTCCAAATTTTGTATTTTCTATACATGCATGTGTTTTATACACTTTGACATCTCACTCAGCTCAAAGGCTGGGCATAGAGTCACAACTACTTCACCAAAACAGATTGTGTACCATACTCCAGTTTCTTGCATGTATCCCTGAGTTTATCACCTGATTAATTAAACAATGATGTGAAGACATTGTAGTCCAAAGGTTACCTGATGAAGTCCTGTAATGGCCTTATTTTTCCCCAAGGGCTTCTCAAGAGAATTTCTATCTTATTGATTAACTATGCTTCCTATTGTAAGTAATGACCAAATATCACTGAAAGTGTGAAAAATAATTTAATTGTCTTGGATCAACTGACAGGTGACAATTACTGTAGGTACTTTTAATCTTAGTGTGTTATAACAGCTTATTGATAGACAGAGACAACTGTGCATGCAGTCGTCTTCAGACAGTTCGTATAAGAAAATAATTTGATTTCATATGCAGATCTAGACAATATTTTATCTGTACCATTGTTTGATGTTTAAATAAAGGGATGTTTGATTATTTTTTGCTTTTATTATATAGTTTAATGGCTGTAATTTAAAACTTTGTAGGTGGAGAGAGACATATTTCCCAGTAATTCCCGGGAATTACCAGTATTTACCGGGAATTACCAGTATTTCCCGCCGTCCTGGGAAATATGAGTATTTCCCGCCTTTTTGCCAACCTTGCCGCTGAGACAGCCCATTTGCCAATCAAGTCATTGTTGTCGCGTGCGCTTTTAATGGAAACTTGAGAGCTCTTACATCAGAAAGTTTATATTGGTCCTTTCGGCACGTGCCACTAGCGGCTATATCTTTGAGTTCAAAAGCTGATAGAAATGCTTTGATCTTTGTGACTGTTTTGACATGGATTGGGCTATTATCGGCTGAGCGAAATTTTTTGTCTGTGTCATCATTCTAGAATTTGAAAGAACTCCGTTTGCTACTAACGTATTCTTTCAAACATAGGCCTCTCTAATTAACTCGCCGCGTAACTGCAACAAAATTACGCTGATCATAATTGTTTATCAACCCATCCTTAATTCGTAAATGTAAATACCGTACGGTCAAACAATACTTGCGTTGAGGATGCGATCAATTAGGTTTTTCACGGACGCTTACAATGTATTAATTGAACCGTTATAAGCGCCGAAAAAAAACTGAATTGCGAATCATGTGCCTTGTCTGTAAAGGTATATGTACTTGTATAGAAACTTGCATTTACTGTACATGTACCTACCTGGACAAAATTCCACGCGTGATGCGAGAAAGTTTCTCGCATACACCACTCTATGAATTTCACGCGAGATGCGAGGAATTTTCTTGCGTGGAACGTGGCGATTTTCAAACACGCGAGGAAGTTTAGTGTGAAATGCGTGAGAGTTGCGAGAGAATCTCGTGGATTTTAATCCCTTCCTCGCGATTTTAAGTGTCACGCGTGAGCGTGTCCGATCAAGTCTTCACCTTGTGTGTACTGTAACACGCTGCGGCACATGAAGTTTCAACAGACTGGCTTCAGTAATGCATGAGTTATTGCCCTTTAATTGACTTAATATCAGTGAAATGATCCATAACCAAGTAACCAATTATCAATACTTCATGAAATTTAAACTGAATATGTATCACCATATCGCGGATATGCACATAAAGATTCATCAGAATGGCATTAATAGTGCATGAGTTATTGCCCTTGAATCAATGTGAGATTGCCACTTCCAGCCATAACTAAGTTATCAATGAATAGAATTCTATGAAAATTATACTAAATATGTGTCACCATAACACATTGGTGCATCTTACAGTTTGTCGGAATTGCTTCAGTAAGCAATGAGTTATTGCCCTTGAATTGGTTTAAAATCAACAAATTGAGTCATAACTAAGTAACCAATCAATGGAATATCATGACACCTATAATAATTATATATTGCCATGAGACAGCAGTGCACATTAAGTTTTGTCATAATCTCTTCAGTAGTGCATGATTTAATGCCCTTGAATTGATCCACAACTTAGCCATTAGTAGGGTGCTGGCAAACAAAATTTCTTGTAACGGAATTAAAAATGTATCATCATAGTGCAGTGATGCTGAGGCAAGTGTTTAAGAAGAACAGCTTCAGCTTATTCCGTACTTATCTTAGAGTTATTGCCCTTGATTTTATGAACAATCCACAAGTTCAGTCTCCTAGGTAACCACTGTTACCAGTGAACAAAATTTTATGAAACTTAAAATTTTATGAAACTTAGAACAACCATAAATAAATCAGGGCCACTTCGGTGGAGGATATAAATTCACGGAATTTGCTTGTTTTTCCCGGGAGCTCCGGCTTTTGCCCACCTCTGCTTTACGATTGGCTCGAAATAAGTGAAAATTATCCTAGCCCTAGGGTGGGGCCAAGGGTCAGTAAGGCCAAATAAAAAAATAGTTGTGTTTCCGGTTCCCCGACCGACCGGAAGTTTTCGGGGCCGACTGAACTTTTTTTTTGAATATCGGTACAAAAAAAAAAATCCCCAATGCGAGGTGCGCCGATTCGGGCTGGATTTATTTTTCCGATGCGGTTAATTTTCGGCGATTCGGTTTATTCAACAAAGATGACCATGATGATGATGATGTGACTGCTGTCACATGACAATGACCATGATGATGATGATGTGACTGCTGTCAAACAACCCTGTGTTCAAACCTCATACGATCCGCCACCCATAATTAATACCGACATTAAACTTGAATGCGCCCCTACATCTGCTGATCTAAAACTGAGAGAGGTCGAATTAGCCTCCAAACAGAAAGAACTTCGTCAATTAGAACAAAAACTAAAGAAAAAAGAAGACAAACTTAAGCTGAAAGACGCTAAAATCAAAGAATATGAAAAAAGTGGTATGAAATTTGAACAAAAGATTGAATCGCTTGAATATAGAAACAGAGAACTTGAAAGAACAATTGAAACTCTTAGGGAACATGCTGATATGAATATACCCAAACAATCTCCTCCAACTGGTGTAACTTCTCAACTGAATGCAACTCAGAGTCAAACCCAAAATGCTACTTTAAATTCTACCCATAGTGAGCATAGACCACTTGACCACCTGATCAAAGGCATTCATGACCGGATATCGGCCTATGTACTACTGAAAGTGGAAAAACAGATTGAAAACCTAATTGACAATGACAATAATCTATCTACTATGGACACGGCTAGTGCACAACAGCCTAGTACATACAGATTCGACCATAGGGACGAACACAACAGTCTGGAGATATACTCTAGTAACGCATATGCTGAGCCCATAGTTGAACATTTACCCACTAAGCAGCCAAATGTGTGTGAAATTGTGGCACATCCTAATACTATTAACTATGATAATGTTCCATGGACAGATAATCCATCAACCTACTCACAAGCTACGGTGCCTACAGTACTCCCCAATCTGCCAAACTATGTTAACCACCCGAATACTGTCTACACAGCTGTACAGGACTCTAGCCACCCAGGAACCTTAAATGAACATTTTAAACAAAATAGTAGTGTTAATACATTCCGCCTAGACCAGCCTAGCCCCATGTATGCACAGGCAATGGGACAGCCCTTATATTACCATTACGAAAATAAGGAATCTATTGAAACGAAACCAAAGCGTTTTTTACGCCAGGCCAACCTCATCAACCTGACAAGATAGCAAAAGGTGAAAATACAATGGAATATAGACACTTAAATTTAATAACCTTCAACTGTAAAAACATACAAACATGCAGCAATATTTTTGATGAATTTGTAAAAACGGAAGATATTGTCTTAGTACAAGAACATTGGCTCTTTAAATGTCAACTTCATCTGCTAGACGAAATTAATGAACATTATCGCGCCTCCGGCAAATCAGTAGATTTCAACGACCCAATCACGCCTGCCCAGATTCCTCGCGGGTACGGCGGTGTCGCCATCTTCTGGAAGAACTCTATAGACCACCTTGTGACTGACATTAACTGTGGTAATGAAAGGATCAAGTGTATTGAACTATCTCTCAGTTGTCCGTTATTAATTATCTGTGTCTACATGCCTTGTAACGGGGACAAAGACAATTACCAATTATTCACAGAAACTATTGACCAACTTCAGGAAATAATCTATACATATCAGAAATGTCATGATCTAGTTATTGGTGGAGATTTTAATGAAAACGCTCATACAAAAAACAGCTCAAAACGTAACATTTCTCTTCATAGGTTTATTGAAGAAAATGGACTAGCAACAAAATATACTGAACATATGTTTATTCATCCAAATGGAAAAGATGTGTCGACTATTGACTTTTTCCTCTTTAAAATCAGTATGTCTGACAATGTGGATTCAATAGCACGTAGAGATGATTATCATAGCAATGTATCCGACCACTACCCAGTTTCTATGAAACTTAGAACAAAAATCATAAAGAGAAAACCCAAAAAGAATGTGACAAAAAGGAAAAATGTTAGAACAAATTGGAAAAAAAATTGACACCACCCAATATCAATACCATGTCTCTGACAAACTTTCTGTAATTGACCAGAATTTACTACACATAGACTTAAAGGAATCAGTTACAGTGATCAATACAGTAATGACTGATAGTGCCAAACTATGTGTACCTGAAGTCAAAACAAAGCAATCTCAAAAGTCAAAACTGAAAGCTAATAACCCGGACATTCAGGCAGCAATCTACAATAAGAAAAATGCATTCTTCAACTGGAAGAAACAAGGTAGACCAACTGAACATTCTAACTTTTTCCTGCTCGAGAAAAAGATCACAACCCATGAATTAAGGCGACAAATTAGAATCGAACTAGGGAAACGTAAAACCAGTAAGAAAGACGATATTGTTCAAGCCCGACAGTCGGACAACGCCCTGTTTCATAGACTTATTCGCAAACAAAGAGTACAGTCGCATAAAAACATTGATGAACTGATTGTTGGTGAAAAACACTACTCCGAAGAATCAGTCTTAACTGGCTTCCATGAACATTTCAAGACTCTAGCGTCAAAAAAGCCCAATGATGAGCATGACATGAAATATCTACAGCAAATGGAGGATGAAGTGGCTACCATCTATAATATCTGCCTTAACTCAGACAGTAACCCAACCATGGTCACCAGTAAAGAGATAGAAGATGCGGCAAAGTCACTGAACCGTGGCAAAGCAGCGGACATCTACGGAGTTACGGCTGAACATATATATTATGGTGGACAAGACCTTCTCAATGTACTCAAAACTTTAATTAATAACATTCTTCTTGCTAAAGATGTACCTCATACCCTGAAACTAGGGGTCTTGAACCCAATATTTAAAAATAAAGGCAATATCAAAGAAGACTCAGATAATAAAACTTGCCAAATATTTGCTTGAATTGAATCACCGTTGGTTCAACTTCATGGGGTTGAATCGACGCAATAAATGTAAGGTCAGGCATAAGGTAAATGTAAGGTCAGGCATAAGGTAGACTCAGATGATAAAACTTGCCAAATATTTGCTCAAATTGAATCACTGTTTGTTCAACTTCATGGGGTTGAATCGACGCAATAAATGTAAGGTCAGGCATAAGGTAAATGTAAGGTCAGGCATAAGGTAGACTCAGATGATAAAACTTGCCAAATATTTGCTTAAATTGAATCACCGTTGGTTCAACTTCATGGGGTTGAATCGACGCAATAAATGTAAGGTCAGGCATAAGGTAAATGTAAGGTCAGGCATAAGGTAGACTCAGATGATAAAACTTGCCAAATATTTGCTTAAATTGAATCACCGTTGGTTCAACTTCATGGGGTTGAATCGACGCAATAAATGTAAGGTCAGGCATAAGGTAAATGTAAGGTCAGGCATAAGGTAGACTCAGATGATAAAACTTGCCAAATATTTGCTCAAATTGAATCACCGTTGGTTCAACTTCATGGGGTTGAATCGACGCAATAAATGTAAGGTCAGGCATAAGGTAAATGTAAGGTCAGGCATAAGGTAGACTCAGATGATAAAACTTGCCAAATATTTGCTCAAATTGAATCACCGTTGGTTCAACTTCATGGGGTTGAATCGACGCAATAAATGTAAGGTCAGGCATAAGGTAAATGTAAGGTCAGGCATACAGTTGGAACGCAAACCCTCGAAAAGCGGTGATTGTATTTACAACGGTGGATCCTTCCACATAAAAAATAGGCCCTAAAAATGGCGAACATGGTTCTTGACTAAATTTCCCATTATTCTCGAATGTATTTAGAGCCACTGGCTATATTAAAATGATTCAACACATAAAACTGCTTTGCTAACTAGTATTAAGCAGGCTTTCTCAACAAAATTCAGGGCCAAAATTGCTCGAAATGCTAAAATATTCATCGTCAAAGTACAATACTCTATCTTGATTCTACCGAAAACTTGCATCAACATAAAACATAATTTACAGAAAGCTGAGACTTTCTCCAATGCGCACACCCATGCCATCGAAAACTTTATTATTTCTTCTTTTTGCATGTGAAATTCCAAGCAATATCGTTTTGGAACATTTTTAAATTGCAAAATAATAGATGGCATCTGTAGTTTTAACGCTCAGGAAACGGTCTTGCACGTGATATGAGCACCAGCAATACTTGCCGGACAGCCACAATTTAGACAGAAAATTGAGTTCGACAGCTTGTCAAACATTAGCTCAGATTGCTAAATACTTGAAGAGGAGAAAAATTACGGAGTTTAGTAAGCTAAAATAGACTACAAACTGGTAGAACGTACCTTACCTGACTGCTGACCTGATTGGCATTGTACAAATCTGACCTTCTGTCACTCAAATTTGTGAATATAATATCCTTTTCTAATATTATTTATCTTTCAAACAGTCATCTGTTTTCTGTCAAATAAGTTATTAGGTCAGTGTTGTGACGTAATAAGAAAAAATGACGTATATTGCCTCGAGCTAGATTGCCAGTCCGCATGCCATGTAAACAGATTATAAGTCGAACATGAGAAGCAAAGAGTTTCTTTCTTGTCGTTTTGTTTGAAATTAACGATCTGATTTTATAATTTGCTCGACAATTACACAGAGCATATGAGCCGCGACACGAGAAAATCAACAAAGTGGCTGTGCGCCCAGTGCAGACTCAGATCAGCCTCGGCATCCGTCTAGTCTGCACAGAGTCTTCCCTAAGTGCCTTAAGGGTAGCTAAGGGTCTAAAGCTACCTGCAGACAGCGAAGACTCTAATCAGACTGGGCGGATGCCCAGGATTATCTTAGTCTGCGCTGGGCGCACAACAACATTGTTGGTTTTCTCGCGTTTCGGCTCAAGTTACTTAGAAAGAAACAAGCCAGGTGGGGATGGAAGGATGCGGTTGGTGGCGAGGGTGGGGACGGGTGGGGGCCAGGAAAGTGGGGAATTCATCTTCACTGATGCCTGGAGTGATGTATAGGTCCAAAACATGACTTGAGCAGTCGTTGCTGTGACAGCGTATTCTCTCCACCCCCCCCCCCCTCTCTCTCTCTCTCTCTCTCTCTCTCTCTGTCGAATCTTGTCGGATAACAGCAAAATCTGCTTAGTCTAACAAGACTGCTTCAAGATACAAAACTGTATATATAAGCGAATAGCAAAACCCTGATTGGCTTGCAAGCAAACTCTTTCAGTTCTGAATTAAGTTACGAAGAGCATTTCGTGTGTTCGATGATGAGCCTGAAAATGTGTCGGGGTGTGCGGATGTGGGAGGTGTGGGGAAAATTTGGAGGCCTGCTACGTGCCATCCGACGTTTGGCACGTGGCACAAAAACAGACATTTATTCCGTGGAAGCAAAGTACATGTACTGTTGTACATGAACTTAAACTGTATACGAATAGCTCCACTTTGGCAAATTCCACATCCCGAATAAGCGTAAAGATCATTGACAGTATAGTGAGTATACTTAAACAATCTGCTTGAAAGTTGAAAATAGCGGGCGTGTGGGGAACTGTTGAAATACGCATGAACTTTGTACACTTATTCAAGCAACCCATCATTGCCTTCATTTAGCAAAATGTGCATGAATAAAAAGCTACCAGCCAAGATCCAAAATAGAATGCACACATGCAAGCTGTTCATTTTAACTTTTATAACATTTGTAGTGCAAGCTATTTTAGCCTTTGCTTGTTGCAGGTCATCCGTGTCCTTACTGACCCTCAGAAAATACTACAGTAAGGGAAAAAGTGAAAACCTTCCCGCACGTCACCACATTTGGTAGCTTAGAGTGTTCAGATGAGACTCTGAAGGCCGCTAGCTCAATTCCTATCATTGCCTAATTAATGTATTTCGACAGTTGTCCTATTCGATTCGGAAATCGACTGCCCAATTATTTAATTTCAGGACGCAGAGTATGAAGAATAAGCCCAGAGTTGAGTATAAAGTGTACTGGATTGCCCTTTACATGTGCTTTCGGGACGATTCGTAAATGCAAAAATATCAAATCTTCTGGTGACCTGCAAGATACCCGGTCCTGCTAGTCATCCGGACAATTACAATGTTACAATTCTAGTCGACATACAAATGAAGAATGAACATGTTAAGCATTGGAAGGAACTGAAAAGAAATTGAGAGTGTACATGTAAATGTGTGGGCCTAGGGCAACCGGGTACACTTTCTGGGGAAGCATCTCGGCAATAATAGTTTTGATTTATCCTACCTTTCCAATGGGAGTAAACTCTTTAAGGAAAGCATTTGCTCCTTTGGGAGCAAAGAATTTTTGAAGAGTCTCCCAGTTGAGGAAAACTAACAGGAAAATTGATAAAGTTGTGTATTGATAATAAGTCTACGATAATTTGTGCCAGTTATCCATGAAAACGTGTTGCGGCTGTATATAGAACCGCCTCGCCAAGACTACTCTAATGTGAGGCAACATCAGTCATTTTAATAGAGAAATAGGAAAACACGATCTGAATTATTAGTAAATGTTTTTTGTTGTTTGTTATATGTGACTGCATAACCGAAAGGGTTCGAAATGTTCTATTTTATTCTGTTATTTTATGTAGATCGAGTTTCTCAAGCTTATACAGGCAATGCAAAAACATCGCATGCATACAGTGCACTGCTAACCCTTCTCAAAGGCGTAACTGCCTGTACGCTAATAGCCAGGTGCGTATTGTAATTTTGTCAAATAGACAAAATTTCAACAGGTATCGCCATATTTGATGATGCTGGTATTTGTAAATTGAACAAGATTTCAATAGTAGCGGCAAGCAGACACGACTATATAAAGTATCTTTGGGGCCCACCTCTTATTCTTGCTCTCAAAGGATAAACATAATTGTGCGTAAAGTGTAATAACCACTACACTCCTGCCTCTAACCGTGCCACGAAGGGGGCGGGGGGGGGGGTGGCATTCCTCATCCCTCCCAGGTTACTCACATACAACCGTTTATTTGACTTTTGAAATCAAGCGCGTGATCTGCTAATTAAAAAAAAAAAAGAAAGAACCATTAAATTACCGTTAAATTGTCGTTCAATTATGAGGGGAAAGGCTAATCCTGAACAATAGCATGAACTGTACCTAAATGAATATCAATCGCTGATTAAGTCCGTCTTTTAAGCCATGATTATACAAATTTCTAATCGATTCAAAATCACGTCATAAGCTTGTGTTTACGTTTTGCTAGAGCATAGAGGTGAGAGTTGACATTATTGTATCTGACAATAAAATATGAATAAAATGTATTTGCTTGACTGTTTTATTCGGTCTTGGTTGAAGATTAATCAGTGAGAGGTGTTACGTTTCTACGGACAGGCCGAATTGTGAGTTTGTTAATTTGGCAGTGAACACTAAACTAAGCGCGTAAGGCTGGCATGATTTCGACGCCATTTTCGATTTGTTTTCAAACCGAGTGGTCATATGTTATTTTGCAATTTTAAAATGTTCCAAAACCAAATTTTCTGAAATTTCACATGATAGTAGAATATATATCAATATTTATCATGGCATAGGTCTGCGTTTTGGAGAAAGTCGAATAAGCCGTAAATCGTATTTTTTTGTTCACATGTTTGACGCTGACGTAAAGGGCACTGTTTCCTCAATAATTACACAGGCGGAAAAGGATGTCCTGGAATTATTTAACAGAAAAATTCAAAAATGGGAGTCAGGAAAGTGCTCTTAAAATTTCAACAGGTGGGGCGATTTGATTAATCTGTATGGTGGCGTTAAAGTACTATGGGGTTCGTCGATAGCCATTTTGATGGCGACAATTTCGAACAAAAATTCGTTGCTATGTGCTTGATTATATCCCTACTCCTTGGAGCTGCGTTCCAACTGATAAGGTAGACTCAGGTGAAACTTGCCCAATATTTGCTCTGTCTCTAATAGTAAGTTAATCTCGGTTAGTTTGTATTGTGATTGGTTATGTCATGTGATAATAGTTGCTTTATAACCTAAGAGTGTTGGACTTCTTTTGGTGATCTTGTTTTTTCCATTTTCAGATACTATGAGGAAGGAGAGTGGGGGAGCTGAACAAAAACGTAAGTATTCTTTGATTTCCTTCTCACAAACTAGTTGCAATAAATGTAAAGTCAGGCATAAGGTAGACTCAGATGAAACTTGTGGAATATTTGTTTTGAGGCATATGACGTTAGGTCAACATTGAATCGACGTTGAGTCAACGCCCCATGACATTGAATCGACGTTGCTTCAGTGTTGATTGACCGTTGTGTGCGGGACCCGTCCACCCCTTTGGTTTCTCTCTTCCCCTGTCCTACAAGTGTCAAAATAAAAGGTATGTTAAGCTGAGTTAGTTTGTTTTGTGATTGGTTGATTTCCTTCGCACAAATGAGTTGCAATAAATGTAAGGTCAGGCATAAGGTAGACTCAGATGAAACTTGCGGAATATTTGTCTGGAGGCATATGACGTTAGGTCAACATTGAATCGACGTTGAGTCAACGCCCCATGACATTGAATCAACGTTGATTCAGTGTTGATTGACCGTTGTGTGCGGGACGCGTCCACCCCTTTGGTTTCTCTCTTCCCCTGTCCTACAAGTGTCAAAATAAAAGGTATGTTAAGCTGAGTTAGTTTGTTTTGTGATTGGTTGATTTCCTTCGCACAAAAGAGTTGCAATAAATGTAAGGTCAGGCATAAGGTAGACTCAGATGAAACTTGCGGAATATTTGTCTGGAGGCATATGACGTTAGGTCAACATTGAATCGAAGTTGAGTCAACGCCCCATGACATTGAATCGACGTTGATTCAGTGTTGATTGACCGTTGTGTGGGGGACGTGTCCACCCCTTTGGTTTCTCTCTTCCGCTGTCCTACAAGTGTCAAAATAAAAGATATGTTTAGCTGAGTTAGTTTGTTTTGTGATTGGTTGATTTCCTTCGCACAAATGAGTTGCAATAAATGTAAGGTCAGGCATAAGGTAGACTCAGATGAAACTTGCGGAATATTTGTCTGGAGGCATATGACGTTAGGTCATAATTGAATTGACGTTGAATCAACGCCCCATGACATTGAATCAACGTTGATTCAGTGTTGATTGACCGTTGTGTGCGGGACACGTCCACCCCTTTGGTTTCTCTCTTCCCCTGTCCTACAAGTGTCAAAATAAAAGGTATGTTAAGCTGATATAGTTTGTTTTGTGATTGGTTGATTTCCTTCGCATAAATGAGTTGCAATAAATGTAAGGTCAGGCATAAGGTAGACTCAGATGAAACTTGCGGAATATTTGTCTGGATGCATATGACGTTAGGTCAACATTGAATCGACGTTGAGTCAACGCCCCATGACATTGAATCGATGTTGATTCAGTGTTGATTGACCGTTGTGTGCGGGACGCGTCCACCCCTTTGGTTTCTTTCTTCCCCTGTCCTACACTTGTCAAAATAAAAGGTTTGTTAAGCTGAGTTAGGTTGTTTTGTGATTGGTTGATTTCTTTCTCACAAATGACATGCAGTAAATGTAAAGTCAGGCATAAGGTAGACTCGGGTGAAACTGGTTCAATATTTGCTCTGTCTCTTGATTTCCTTCGCATAAATGAGTTGCAATAAATGTAAGGTCAGGCATTAGGTAGACTCAGATGATAAAACTTGCCAAATATTTGCTCAAATTGAATCACTGTTCATTCAACTTCATGGGGTTGAATCGACGCAATAAATGTAAGGTCAGACATAAGGTAAATGTAAGGTCAGGCATAAGGTAGACTCGATGATAAAACTTGCCAAATATTTGCTCAAATTGAATCACTGTTCATTCAACTTCATGGGGTTGAATCGACGCAATAAATGTAAGGTCAGGCATTAGGTAAATGTAAGGTCAGGCATAAGGTAGACTCAGATGATAAAACTTGCCAAATATTTGCTTAAATTGAATCACTGTTCATTCAACTTCATGGGGTTGAATCGACGCAATAAATGTAAGGTCAGACATAAGGTAAATGTAAGGTCAGGCATAAGGTAGACTCGATGATAAAACTTGCCAAATATTTGCTCAAATTGAATCACTGTTCATTCAACTTCATGGGGTTGAATCGACGCAATAAATGTAAGGTCAGGCATTAGGTAAATGTAAGGTCAGGCATAAGGTAGACTCAGATGATAAAACTTGCCAAATATTTGCTTAAATTGAATCACCGTTGGTTCAACTTCATGGGGTTGAATCGACGCAATAAATGTAAGGTCAGGCATAAGGTAAATGTAAGGTCAGGCATAAGGTAGACTCAGATGATAAAACTTGCCAAATATTTGCTCAAATTGAATCACTGTTCATTCAACTTCATGGGGTTGAATCGACGCAATAAATGTAAGGTCAGGCATAAGGTAAATGTAAGGTCAGGCATAAGGTAGACTCAGATAATAAAACTTGCCAAATATTTGCTTAAATTGAATCACCGTTGGTTCAACTTCATGGGGTTGAATCGACGCAATAAATGTAGAGTCAGGCATAAGGTAAATGTAAGGTCAGGCATAAGGTAGACTCAGATGATAAAACTTGCCAAATATTTGCTTAAATTGAATCACCTTTGGTTCAACTTCATGGGGTTGAATCGACGCAATAAATGTAAGGTCAGGCATAAGGTAAATGTAAGGTCAGGCATAAGGTAGACTCAGATGATAAAACTTGCCAAATATTTGCTTAAATTGAATCACCGTTGGTTCAACTTCATGGGGTTGAATCGACGCAATAAATGTAAGGTCAGGCATAAGGTAAATGTAAGGTCAGGCATAAGGTAGACTCAGATAATAAAACTTGCCAAATATTTGCTTAAATTGAATCACCGTTGGTTCAACTTCATGGGGTTGAATCGACGCAATAAATGTAAGGTCAGGCATTAGGTAAATGTAAGGTCAGGCATAAGGTAGACTCAGATGATAAAACTTGCCAAATATTTGCTTGAATTGAATCACCGTTGGTTCAACTTCATGGGGTTGAATCGACGCAATAAATGTAATGTCAGGCATAAGGTAAATGTAACGTCAGGCATAAGGTAGACTCAGATGATAAAACTTGCCAAATATTTGCTCAAATTGAATCACTGTTCATTCAACTTCATGGGGTTGAATCGACGCAATAAATGTAAGGTCAGGCATAAGGTAAATGTAAGGTCAGGCATAAGGTAGACTCAGATGATAAAACTTGCCAAATATTTGCTCAAATTGAATCACCGTTGGTTCAACTTCATGGGGTTGAATCGACGCAATAAATGTAAGGTCAGGCATAAGGTAAATGTAAGGTCAGGCATAAGGTAGACTCAGGTGAAACTTGCCCAATATTTGCTCTGTCTCTAATAGTAAGTTAATCTCGGTTAGTTTGTATTGTGATTGGTTATGTCATGTGATAATAGTTGCTTTATAACCTAAGAGTGTAGGACTTCTTTTGCCGATCTTGTTTTTTCCATTTTCAGATACTATGAGGAAGGGGAGTGGGGGAGCTGAACAAAAACGTAAGTATTCTTTGATTTCCTTCTCACAAACTAGTTGCAATAAATGTAAAGTCAGGCATAAGGTAGACTCAGATGAAACTTGTGGAATATTTGTTTTGAGGCATATGACGTTAGGTCAACATTGAATCGACGTTGAGTCAACGCCCCATGACATTGAATCGACGTTGCTTCAGTGTTGATTGACCGTTGTGTGCGGGACCCGTCCACCCCTTTGGTTTCTCTCTTCCCCTGTCCTACAAGTGTCAAAATAAAAGGTATGTTAAGCTGAGTTAGTTTGTTTTGTGATTGGTTGATTTCCTTCGCACAAATGAGTTGCAATAAATGTAAGGTCAGGCATAAGGTAGACTCAGATGAAACTTGCGGAATATTTGTCTGGAGGCATATGACGTTAGGTCATAATTGAATCGACGTTGAGTCAACGCCCCATGACATTGAATCAACGTTGATTCAGTGTTGATTGACCGTTGTGTGCGGGACGCGTCCACCCCTTTGGTTTCTCTCTTCCCCTGTCCTACAAGTGTCAAAATAAAAGGTATGTTAAGCTGAGTTAGTTTGTTTTGTGATTGGTTGATTTCCTTCGCACAAAAGAGTTGCAATAAATGTAAGGTCAGGCATAAGGTAGACTCAGATGAAACTTGCGGAATATTTGTCTGGAGGCATATGACGTTAGGTCAACATTGAATCGAAGTTGAGTCAACGCCCCATGACATTGAATCGACGTTGATTCAGTGTTGATTGACCGTTGTGTGGGGGACGTGTCCACCCCTTTGGTTTCTCTCTTCCGCTGTCCTACAAGTGTCAAAATAAAAGATATGTTTAGCTGAGTTAGTTTGTTTTGTGATTGGTTGATTTCCTTCGCACAAATGAGTTGCAATAAATGTAAGGTCAGGCATAAGGTAGACTCAGATGAAACTTGCGGAATATTTGTCTGGAGGCATATGACGTTAGGTCAACATTGAATCGACGTTGAATCAACGCCCCATGACATTGAATCAACGTTGATTCAGTGTTGATTGACCGTTGTGTGCGGGACACGTCCACCCCTTTGGTTTCTCTCTTCCCCTGTCCTACAAGTGTCAAAATAAAAGGTATGTTAAGCTGAGTTAGTTTGTTTTGTGATTGGTTGATTTCCTTCGCATAAATGAGTTGCAATAAATGTAAGGTCAGGCATAAGGTAGACTCAGATGAAACTTGCGGAATATTTGTCTGGATGCATATGACGTTAGGTCAACATTGAATCGACGTTGAGTCAACGCCCCATGACATTGAATCGATGTTGATTCAGTGTTGATTGACCGTTGTGTGCGGGACGCGTCCACCCCTTTGGTTTCTTTCTTCCCCTGTCCTACACTTGTCAAAATAAAAGGTTTGTTAAGCTGAGTTAGGTTGTTTTGTGATTGGTTGATTTCTTTCTCACAAATGACATGCAGTAAATGTAAAGTCAGGCATAAGGTAGACTCGGGTGAAACTGGTTCAATATTTGCTCTGTCTCTTGATTTCCTTCGCATAAATGAGTTGCAATAAATGTAAGGTCAGGCATTAGGTAGACTCAGATGATAAAACTTGCCAAATATTTGCTCAAATTGAATCACTGTTCATTCAACTTCATGGGGTTGAATCGACGCAATAAATGTAAGGTCAGACATAAGGTAAATGTAAGGTCAGGCATAAGGTAGACTCGATGATAAAACTTGCCAAATATTTGCTCAAATTGAATCACTGTTCATTCAACTTCATGGGGTTGAATCGACGCAATAAATGTAAGGTCAGGCATTAGGTAAATGTAAGGTCAGGCATAAGGTAGACTCAGATGATAAAACTTGCCAAATATTTGCTTAAATTGAATCACCGTTGGTTCAACTTCATGGGGTTGAATCGACGCAATAAATGTAAGGTCAGGCATAAGGTAAATGTAAGGTCAGGCATAAGGTAGACTCAGATGATAAAACTTGCCAAATATTTGCTCAAATTGAATCACTGTTCATTCAACTTCATGGGGTTGAATCGACGCAATAAATGTAAGGTCAGGCATAAGGTAAATGTAAGGTCAGGCATAAGGTAGACTCAGATAATAAAACTTGCCAAATATTTGCTTAAATTGAATCACCGTTGGTTCAACTTCATGGGGTTGAATCGACGCAATAAATGTAAGGTCAGGCATAAGGTAAATGTAAGGTCAGGCATAAGGTAGACTCAGATGATAAAACTTGCCAAATATTTGCTTAAATTGAATCACCGTTGGTTCAACTTCATGGGGTTGAATCGACGCAATAAATGTAAGGTCAGGCATAAGGTAAATGTAAGGGCAGGCATAAGGTAGACTCAGATGATAAAACTTGCCAAATATTTGCTTAAATTGAATCACCGTTGGTTCAACTTCATGGGGTTGAATCGACGCAATAAATGTAAGGTCAGGCATAAGGTAAATGTAAGGTCAGGCATAAGGTAGACTCAGATAATAAAACTTGCCAAATATTTGCTTAAATTGAATCACCGTTGGTTCAACTTCATGGGGTTGAATCGACGCAATAAATGTAAGGTCAGGCATAAGGTAAATGTAAAGTCAGGCATAAGGTAGACTCAGATGATAAAACTTGCCAAATATTTGCTTAAATTGAATCACCGTTGGTTCAACTTCATGGGGTTGAATCGACGTAATAAATGTAAGGTCAGGCATAAGGTAAATGTAAGGTCAGGCATAAGGTAGACTCAGATAATGAAACTTGCCAAATATTTGCTTAAATTGAATCACCGTTGGTTCAACTTCATGGGGTTGAATTGACGCAATAACTGTAAGGTCAGGCATAAGGTAAATGTAAGGTCAGGCATAAGGTAGACTCAGATGATAAAACTTGCCAAATATTTGCTCAAATTGAATCACCGTTGGTTCAACTTCATGGGGTTGAATCGACGCAATAAATGTAAGGTCAGGCATAAGGTAAATGTAAGGTCAGGCATAAGGTAGACTCAGATGATAAAACTTGCCAAATATTTGCTTAAATTAAATCAACGTTGGTTCAACTTCATGGGGTTGAATCGACACAATAAATGTAAGGTCAGGCATAAGGTAAATGTAAGGTCAGGCAGAAGGTAGACTCAGATGATAAAACTTGCCAAATATTTGCTTAAATTGAATCACCGTTGGTTCAACTTCATGGGGTTGAATCGACGCAATAAATGTAAGGTCAGGCATAAGGTAAATGTAAGGTCAGGCATAAGGTAGACTCAGATAATAAAACTTGCCAAATATTTGCTTAAATTGAATCACCGTTGGTTCAACTTCATGGGGTTGAATCGACGCAATAAATGTAAGGTCAGGCATTAGGTAAATGTAAGGTCAGGCATAAGGTAGACTCAGATGATAAAACTTGCCAAATATTTGCTTAAATTAAATCAACGTTGGTTCAACTTCATGGGGTTGAATCGACGCAATAAATGTAAGGTCAGGCATAAGGTAAATGTAACGTCAGGCATAAGGTAGACTCAGATGATAAAACTTGCCAAATATTTGCTCAAATTGAATCACTGTTCATTCAACTGCATGGGGTTGAATCGACGCAATAAATGTAAGGTCAGGCATAAGGTAAATGTAAGGTCAGGCATAAGGTAGACTCAGATGATAAAACTTGCCAAATATTTGCTCAAATTGAATCACCGTTGGTTCAACTTCATGGGGTTGAATGACGCAATAAATGGAAGGTCAGGCATAAGGTAAATGTAAGGTCAGGCATAAGGTAGACTCAGGTGAAACTTGCCCAATATTTGCTCTGTCTCTAATAGTAAGTTAATCTCGGTTAGTTTGTATTGTGATTGGTTATGTCATGTGATAATAGTTGCTTTATAACCTAAGAGTGTTGGACTTCTTTTGGTGATCTTGTTTTTTCCATTTTCAGATACTATGAGGAAGGGGAGTGGGGGAGCTGAACAAAAACGTAAGTATTCTTTGATTTCCTTCTCACAAACTAGTTGCAATAAATATAAAGTCAGGCATAAGGTAGACTCAGATGAAACTTGTGGAATATTTGTTTTGAGGCATATGACATTGAATCGACGTTGCTTCAGTGTTGATTGACCGTTGTGTGCGGGACCCGTCCATCCCTTTGGTTTCTCTCTTCCCCTGTCCTACAAGTGTCAAAATAAAAGGTATGTTAAGCTGAGTTAGTTTGTTTTGTGATTGGTTGATTTCCTTCGCACAAATGAGTTGCAATAAATGTAAGGTCAGGCATAAGGTAGACTCAGATGAAACTTGCGGAATATTTGTCTGGAGGCATATGACGTTAGGTCAACATTGAATCGACGTTGAGTCAACGCCCCATGACATTGAATCAACGTTGATTCAGTGTTGATTGACCGTTGTGTGCGGGACGCGTCCACCCCTTTGGTTTCTCTCTTCCCCTGTCCTACAAGTGTCAAAATAAAAGGTATGTTAAGCTGAGTTAGTTTGTTTTGTGATTGGTTGATTTCCTTCGCACAAATGAGTTGCAATTTATGTAAGGTCAGGCATAAGGTAGACTCAGATGAAACTTGCGGAATATTTGTCTGGAGGCATATGACGTTAGGTCAACATTGAATCGAAGTTGAGTCAACGCCCCATGACATTGAATCGACGTTGATTCAGTGTTGATTGACCATTGTGTGGGGGACGTGTCCACCCCTTTGGTTTCTCTCTTCCGCTGTCCTACAAGTGTCAAAATAAAAGATATGTTTAGCTGAGTTAGTTTGTTTTGTGATTGGTTGATTTCCTTCGCACAAATGAGTTGCAGTAAATGTAAGGTCAGGCATAAGGTAGACTCAGATGAAACTTGCGGAATATTTGTCTGGAGGCATATGACGTTAGGTCAACATTGAATCGACGTTGAATCAACGCCCCATGACATTGAATCAACGTTGATTCAGTGTTGATTGACCGTTGTGTGCGGGACACGTCCACCCCTTTGGTTTCTCTCTTCCCCTGTCCTACAAGTGTCAAAATAAAAGGTATGTTAAGCTGAGTTAGTTTGTTTTGTGATTGGTTGATTTCCTTCGCATAAATGAGTTGCAATAAATGTAAGGTCAGGCATAAGGTAGACTCAGATGAAACTTGCGGAATATTTGTCTGGATGCATATGACGTTAGGTCAACATTGAATCGACGTTGAGTCAACGCCCCATGACATTGAATCGATGTTGATTCAGTGTTGATTGACCGTTGTGTGCGGGACGCGTCCACCCCTTTGGTTTCTTTCTTCCCCTGTCCTACACTTGTCAAAATAAAAGGTATGTTAAGCTGAGTTAGGTTGTTTTGTGATTGGTTGATTTCTTTCTCACAAATGACATGCAGTAAATGTAAAGTCAGGCATAAGGTAGACTCGGGTGAAACTGGTTCAATATTTGCTCTTGTCTCTTGATTTCCTTCGCATAAATGAGTTGCAATAAATGTAAGGTCAGGCATTAGGTAGACTCAGATGATAAAACTTTCCAAATATTTGCTCAAATTGAATCACTGTTCATTCAACTTCATGGGGTTGAATCGACGCAATAAATGTAAGGTCAGACATAAGGTAAATGTAAGGTCAGGCATAAGGTAGACTCGATGATAAAACTTGCCAAATATTTGCTCAGATTGAATCACTGTTCATTCAACTTCATGGGGTTGAATCGACGCAATAAATGTAAGGTCAGGCATTAGGTAAATGTAAGGTCAGGCATAAGGTAGACTCAGATGATAAAACTTGCCAAATATTTGCTTAAATTGAATCACCGTTGGTTCAACTTCATGGGGTTGAATCGACGCAATAAATGTAAGGTCAGGCATAAGGTAAATGTAAGGTCAGGCATAAGGTAGACTCAGATGATAAAACTTGCCAAATATTTGCTCAAATTGAATCACTGTTCATTCAACTTCATGGGGTTGAATCGACGCAATAAATGTAAGGTCAGGCATAAGGTAAATGTAAGGTCAGGCATAAGGTAGACTCAGATAATAAAACTTGCCAAATATTTGCTTAAATTGAATCACCGTTGGTTCAACTTCATGGGGTTGAATCGACGCAATAAATGTAGAGTCAGGCATAAGGTAAATGTAAGGTCAGGCATAAGGTAGACTCAGATGATAAAACTTGCCAAATATTTGCTTAAATTGAATCACCGTTGGTTCAACTTCATGGGGTTGAATCGACGCAATAAATGTAAGGTCAGGCATAAGGTAAATGTAAGGTCAGGCATAAGGTAGACTCAGATGATAAAACTTGCCAAATATTTGCTTAAATTGAATCACCGTTGGTTCAACTTCATGGGGTTGAATCGACGCAATAAATGTAAGGTCAGGCATAAGGTAAATGTAAGGTCAGGCATAAGGTAGACTCAGATAATAAAACTTGCCAAATATTTGCTTAAATTGAATCACCGTTGGTTCAACTTCATGGGGTTGAATCGACGCAATAAATGTAAGGTCAGGCATTAGGTAAATGTAAGGTCAGGCATAAGGTAGACTCAGATGATAAAACTTGCCAAATATTTGCTTGAATTGAATCACCGTTGGTTCAACTTCATGGGGTTGAATCGACGCAATAAATGTAATGTCAGGCATAAGGTAAATGTAACGTCAGGCATAAGGTAGACTCAGATGATAAAACTTGCCAAATATTTGCTCAAATTGAATCACTGTTCATTCAACTTCATGGGGTTGAATCGACGCAATAAATGTAAGGTCAGGCATAAGGTAAATGTAAGGTCAGGCATAAGGTAGACTCAGATGATAAAACTTGCCAAATATTTGCTCAAATTGAATCACCGTTGGTTCAACTTCATGGGGTTGAATCGACGCAATAAATGTAAGGTCAGGCATAAGGTAAATGTAAGGTCAGGCATAAGGTAGACTCAGGTGAAACTTGCCCAATATTTGCTCTGTCTCTAATAGTAAGTTAATCTCGGTTAGTTTGTATTGTGATTGGTTATGTCATGTGATAATAGTTGCTTTATAACCTAAGAGTGTAGGACTTCTTTTGGTGATCTTGTTTTTTCCATTTTCAGATACTATGAGGAAGGGGAGTGGGGGAGCTGAACAAAAACGTAAGTATTCTTTGATTTCCTTCTCACAAACTAGTTGCAATAAATGTAAAGTCAGGCATAAGGTAGACTCAGATGAAACTTGTGGAATATTTGTTTTGAGGCATATGACGTTAGGTCAACATTGAATCGACGTTGAGTCAACGCCCCATGACATTGAATCGACGTTGCTTCAGTGTTGATTGACCGTTGTGTGCGGGACCCGTCCACCCCTTTGGTTTCTCTCTTCCCCTGTCCTACAAGTGTCAAAATAAAAGGTATGTTAAGCTGAGTTAGTTTGTTTTGTGATTGGTTGATTTCTTTCTCACAAATGAGTTGCAATAAATGTAAGGTCAGGCATAAGGTAGACTCAGATGAAACTTGCGGAATATTTGTCTGGAGGCATATGACGTTAGGTCAACATTGAATCGACGTTGAGTCAACGCCCCATGACATTGAATCAACGTTGATTCAGTGTTGATTGACCGTTGTGTGCGGGACGCGTCCACCCCTTTGGTTTCTCTCTTCCCCTGTCCTACAAGTGTCAAAATAAAAGGTATGTTAAGCTGAGTTAGTTTGTTTTGTGATTGGTTGATTTCCTTCGCACAAATGAGTTGCAATTTATGTAAGGTCAGGCATAAGGTAGACTCAGATGAAACTTGCGGAATATTTGTCTGGAGGCATATGACGTTAGGTCAACATTGAATCGAAGTTGAGTCAACGCCCCATGACATTGAATCGACGTTGATTCAGTGTTGATTGACCGTTGTGTGGGGGACGTGTCCACCCCTTTGGTTTCTCTCTTCCGCTGTCCTACAAGTGTCAAAATAAAAGATATGTTTAGCTGAGTTAGTTTGTTTTGTGATTGGTTGATTTCCTTCGCACAAATGAGTTGCAATAAATGTAAGGTCAGGCATAAGGTAGACTCAGATGAAACTTGCGGAATATTTGTCTGGAGGCATATGACGTTAGGTCAACATTGAATCGACGTTGAATCAACGCCCCATGACATTGAATCAACGTTGATTCAGTGTTGATTGACCGTTGTGTGCGGGACACGTCCACCCCTTTGGTTTCTCTCTTCCCCTGTCCTACAAGTGTCAAAATAAAAGGTATGTTAAGCTGAGTTAGTTTGTTTTGTGATTGGTTGATTTCCTTCGCATAAATGAGTTGCAATAAATGTAAGGTCAGGCATAAGGTAGACTCAGATGAAACTTGCGGAATATTTGTCTGGAGGCATATGACGTTAGGTCAACATTGAATCGACGTTGAGTCAACGCCCCATGACATTGAATTGATGTTGATTCAGTGTTGATTGACCGTTGTGTGCGGGACGCGTCCACCCCTTTGGTTTCTTTCTTCCCCTGTCCTACACTTGTCAAAATAAAAGGTATGTTAAGCTGAGTTAGGTTGTTTTGTGATTGGTTGATTTCTTTCTCACAAATGAGTTGCAGTAAATGTAAAGTCAGGCATAAGGTAGACTCAGGTGAAACTGGTTCAATATTTGCTCTGTCTCTTGATTTCCTTCGCATAAATGAGTTGCAATAAATGTAAGGTCAGGCATTAGGTAGACTCAGATGATAAAACTTGCCAAATATTTGCTCAAATTGAATCACTGTTCATTCAACTTCATGGGGTTGAATCGACGCAATAAATGTAAGGTCAGGCAGAAGGTAAATGTAAGGTCAGGCATAAGGTAGACTCGATGATAAAACTTGCCAAATATTTGCTCAAATTGAATCACTGTTCATTCAACTTCATGGGGTTGAATCGACGCAATAAATGTAAGGTCAGGCATTAGGTAAATGTAAGGTCAGGCATAAGGTAGACTCAGATGATAAAACTTGCCAAATATTTGCTTAAATTGAATCACCGTTGGTTCAACTTCATGGGGTTGAATCGACGCAATAAATGTAAGGTCAGGCATAAGGTCAATGTAAGGTCAGGCATAAGGTAGACTCAGATGATAAAACTTGCCAAATATTTGCTCAAATTGTATCACTGTTCATTCAACTTCATGGGGTTGAATCGACGCAATAAATGTAAGGTCAGGCATAAGGTAAATGTAAGGTCAGGCATAAGGTAGACTCAGATAATAAAACTTGCCAAATATTTGCTTAAATTGAATCACCGTTGGTTCAACTTCATGGGGTTGAATCGACACAATAAATGTAAGGTCAGGCATAAGGTAAATGTAAGGTCAGGCATAAGGTAGACTCAGATGATAAAACTTGCCAAATATTTGCTTAAATTGAATCACCGTTGGTTCAACTTCATGGGGTTGAATCGACGCAATAAATGTAAGGTCAGGCATAAGGTAAATGTAAGGTCAGGCATAAGGTAGACTCAGATTATAAAACTTGCCAAATATTTGCTTAAATTGAATCACCGTTGGTTCAACTTCATGGGGTTGAATCGACGCAATAAATGTAAGGTCAGGCATAAGGTAAATGTAAGGTCAGGCATAAGGTAGACTCAGATAATAAAACTTGCCAAATATTTGCTTGAATTGAATCACCGTTGGTTCAACTTCATGGGGTTGAATCGACGCAATAAATGTAAGGTCAGGCATAAGGTAAATGTAAAGTCAGGCATAAGGTAGACTCAGATGATAAAACTTGCCAAATATTTGCTTAAATTGAATCACCGTTGGTTCAACTTCATGGGGTTGAATCGACGCAATAAATGTAAGGTCAGGCATAAGGTAAATGTAAGGTCAGGCATAAGGTAGACTCAGATAATGAAACTTGCCAAATATTTGCTTAAATTGAATCACCGTTGGTTCAACTTCATGGGGTTGAATCGACGCAATAAATGTAAGGTCAGGCATAAGGTAAATGTAAGGTCAGGCATAAGGTAGACTCAGATGGTAAAACTTGCCAAATATTTGCTCAAATTGAATCACCGTTGGTTCAACTTCATGGGGTTGAATCGACGCAATAAATGTAAGGTCAGGCATAAGGTAAATGTAAGGTCAGGCATAAGGTAGACTCAGATAATAAAACTTGCCAAATATTTGCTTAAATTGAATCACCGTTGGTTCAACTTCATGGGGTTGAATCGACGCAATAAATGTAAGGTCAGGCATTAGGTAAATGTAAGGTCAGGCATAAGGTAGACTCAGATGATAAAATTTGCCAAATATTTGCTTAAATTGAATCACCGTTGGTTCAACTTCATGGGGTTGAATCGACGCAATAAATGTAAGGTCAGGCATAAGGTAAATGTAAGGTCAGCCATAAGGTAGACTCAGATGATAAAACTTGCCAAATATTTGCTCAAATTTAATCACTGTTCATTCAGCTTCATGGGGTTGAATCGACGCAATAAATGTAAGGTCAGGCATTAGGTAAATGTAAGGTCAGGCATAAGGTAGACTCAGATGATAAAACTTGCCAAATATTTGCTTAAATTAAATCAACGTTGGTTCAACTTCATGGGGTTGAATCGACGCAATAAATGTAAGGTCAGGCATAAGGTAAATGTAACGTCAGGCATAAGGTAGACTCAGATGATAAAACTTGCCAAATATTTGCTCAAATTGAATCACTGTTCATTCAACTTAATGGGGTTGAATCGACGCAATAAATGTAAGGTCAGGCATAAGGTAAATGTAAGGTCAGGCATAAGGTAGACTCAGATGATAAAACTTGCCAAATATTTGCTCAAATTGAATCACCGTTGGTTCAACTTCATGGGGTTGAATCGACGCAATAAATGTAAGGTCAGGCATAAGGTAAATGTAAGGTCAGGCATAAGGTAGACTCAGGTGAAACTTGCCCAATATTTGCTCTGTCTCTAATAGTAAGTTAATCTCGGTTAGTTTGTATTGTGATTGGTTATGTCATGTGATAATAGTTGCTTTATAACCTAAGAGTGTTGGACTTCTTTTGGTGATCTTGTTTTTTCCATTTTCAGATACTATGATTAAGGAGAGTGGGGAAGCTTAACAAAAACGTAAGTATTCTTTGATTTCCTTCTCACAAACTAGTTGCAATAAATGTAAAGTCAGGCATAAGGTAGACTCAGATGAAACTTGTGGAATATTTGTTTTGAGGCATATGACGTTAGGTCAACATTGAATCGACGTTGAGTCAACGCCCCATGACATTGAATCGACGTTGCTTCAGTGTTGATTGACCGTTGTGTGCGGGACCCGTCCACCCCTTTGGTTTCTCTCTTCCCCTGTCCTACAAGTGTCAAAATAAAAGGTATGTTAAGCTGAGTTAGTTTGTTTTGTGATTGGTTGATTTCCTTCGCACAAATGAGTTGCAATAAATGTAAGGTCAGGCATAAGGTAGACTCAGATGAAACTTGCGGAATATTTGTCTGGAGGCATATGACGTTAGGTCAACATTGAATCGACGTTGAGTCAACGCCCCATGGCATTGAATCAACGTTGATTCAGTGTTGATTGACCGTTGTGTGCGGGACGCGTCCACCCCTTTGGTTTCTCTCTTCCCCTGTCCTACAAGTGTCAAAATAAAAGGTATGTTAAGCTGAGTTAGTTTGTTTTGTGATTGGTTGATTTCCTTCGCACAAATGAGTTGCAATTTATGTAAGGTCAGGCATAAGGTAGACTCAGATGAAACTTGCGGAATATTTGTCTGGAGGCATATGACGTTAGGTCAACATTGAATCGAAGTTGAGTCAACGCCCCATGACATTGAATCGACGTTGATTCAGTGTTGATTGACCGTTGTGTGGGGGACGTGTCCACCCCTTTGGTTTCTCTCTTCCGCTGTCCTACAAGTGTCAAAATAAAAGATATGTTTAGCTGAGTTAGTTTGTTTTGTGATTGGTTGATTTCCTTCGCACAAATGAGTTGCAATAAATGTAAGGTCAGGCATAAGGTAGACTCAGATGAAACTTGCGGAATATTTGTCTGGAGGCATATGACGTTAGGTCAACATTGAATCGACGTTGAATCAACGCCCCATGACATTGAATCAACGTTGATTCAGTGTTGATTGACCGTTGTGTGCGGGACACGTCCACCCCTTTGGTTTCTCTATTCCCCTGTCCTACAAGTGTCAAAATAAAAGGTATGTTAAGCTGAGTTAGTTTGTTTTGTGATTGGTTGATTTCCTTCGCATAAATGAGTTGCAATAAATGTAAGGTCAGGCATAAGGTAGACTCAGATGAAACTTGCGGAATATTTGTCTGGATGCATATGACGTTAGGTCAACATTGAATCGACGTTGAGTCAACGCCCCATGACATTGAATCGATGTTGATTCAGTGTTGATTGACCGTTGTGTGCGGGACGCGTCCACCCCTTTGGTTTCTTTCTTCCCCTGTCCTACACTTGTCAAAATAAAAGGTATGTTAAGCTGAGTTAGGTTGTTTTGTGATTGGTTGATTTCTTTCTCACAAATGACATGCAGTAAATGTAAAGTCAGGCATAAGGTAGACTCGGGTGAAACTGGTTCAATATTTGCTCATGTCTCTTGATTTCCTTCGCATAAATGAGTTGCAATAAATGTAAGGTCAGGCATTAGGTAGACTCAGATGATAAAACTTGCCAAATATTTGCTCAAATTGAATCACTGTTCATTCAACTTCATGGGGTTGAATCGACGCAATAAATGTAAGGTCAGACATAAGGTAAATGTAAGGTCAGGCATAAGGTAGACTCGATGATAAAACTTGCCAAATATTTGCTCAAATTGAATCACTGTTCATTCAACTTCATGGGGTTGAATCGACGCAATAAATGTAAGGTCAGGCATAAGGTAGACTCAGATGATAAAACTTGCCAAATATTTGCTTAAATTGAATCACCGTTGGTTCAACTTCATGGGGTTGAATCGACGCAATAAATGTAAGGTCAGGCATAAGGTAAATGTAAGGTCAGGCATAAGGTAGACTCAGATGATAAAACTTGCCAAATATTTGCTCAAATTGAATCACCGTTGGTTCAACTTCATGGGGTTGAATCGACGCAATAAATGTAAGGTCAGGCATAAGGTAAATGTAAGGTCAGGCATAAGGTAGACTCAGATAATAAAACTTGCCAAATATTTGCTTAAATTGAATCACCGTTGGTTCAACTTCATGGGGTTGAATCGACGCAATAAATGTAAGGTCAGGCATAAGGTAAATGTAAGGTCAGGCATAAGGTAGACTCAGATGATAAAACTTGCCAAATATTTGCTTAAATTGAATCACCGTTGGTTCAACTTCATGGGGTTGAATCGACGCAATAAATGTAAGGTCAGGCATAAGGTAAATGTAAGGTCAGGCATAAGGTAGACTCAGATGATAAAACTTGCCAAATATTTGCTGAAATTGAATCACCGTTGGTTCAACTTCATGGGGTTGAATCGACGCAATAAATGTAAGGTCAGGCATAAGGTAAATGTAAGGTCAGGCATAAGGTAGACTCAGATAATAAAACTTGCCAAATATTTGCTTAAATTGAATCACCGTTGGTTCAACTTCATGGGGTTGAATCGACGCAATAAATGTAAGGTCAGGCATAAGGTAAATGTAAAGTCAGGCATAAGGTAGACTCAGATGATAAAACTTGCCAAATATTTGCTTAAATTGAATCACCGTTGGTTCAACTTCATGGGGTTGAATCGACGCAATAAATGTAAGGTCAGGCATAAGGTAAATGTAAGGTCAGGCATAAGGTAGACTCAGATAATGAAACTTGCCAAATATTTGCTTAAATTGAATCACCGTTGGTTCAACTTCATGGGGTTGAATCGACGCAATAAATGTAAGGTCAGGCATAAGGTAAATGTAAGGTCAGGCATAAGGTAGACTCAGATGATAAAACTTGCCAAATATTTGCTCAAATTGAATCACCGTTGGTTCAACTTCATGGGGTTGAATCGACGCAATAAATGTAAGGTCAGGCATTAGTTAAATGTAAGGTCAGGCATAAGGAAGACTCAGATGATAAAACTTGCCAAATATTTGCTTAAATTAAATCAACGTTGGTTCAACTTCATGGGGTTGAATCGACGCAATAAATGTAAGGTCAGGCATAAGGTAAATGTAAGGTCAGGCATAAGGTAGACTCAGATGATAAAACTTGCCAAATATTTGCTTAAATTGAATCACCGTTGGTTCAACTTCATGGGGTTGAATCGACGCAATAAATGTAAGGTCAGGCATAAGGTAAATGTAAGGTCAGGCATAAGGTAGACTCAGATAATAAAACTTGCCAAATATTTGCTTAAATTGAATCACCGTTGGTTCAACTTCATGGGGTTGAATCGACGCAATAAATGTAAGGTCAGGCATTAGGTAAATGTAAGGTCAGGCATAAGGTAGACTCAGATGATAAAACTTGCCAAATATTTGCTTGAATTGAATCACCGTTGGTTCAACTTCATGGGGTTGAATCGACGCAATAAATGTAAGGTCAGGCATAAGGTAAATGTAACGTCAGGCATAAGGTAGACTCAGATGATAAAACTTGCCAAATATTTGCTCAAATTGAATCACTGTTCATTCAACTTCATGGGGTTGAATCGACGCAATAAATGTAAGGTCAGGCATAAGGTAAATGTAAAGTCAGGCATAAGGTAGACTCAGATGATAAAACTTGCCAAATATTTGCTTAAATTGAATCACCGTTGGTTCAACTTCATGGGGTTGAATCGACGCAATAAATGTAAGGTCAGGCATAAGGTAAATGTAAGGTCAGGCATAAGGTAGACTCAGATAATGAAACTTGCCAAATATTTGCTTAAATTGAATCACCGTTGGTTCAACTTCATGGGGTTGAATCGACGCAATAAATGTAAGGTCAGGCATAAGGTAAATGTAAGGTCAGGCATAAGGTAGACTCAGATAATAAAACTTGCCAAATATTTGCTCAAATTGAATCACCGTTGGTTCAACTTCATGGGGTTGAATCGACGCAATAAATGTAAGGTCAGACATTAGTTAAATGTAAGGTCAGGCATAAGGAAGACTCAGATGATAAAACTTGCCAAATATTTGCTTAAATTAAATCAACGTTGGTTCAACTTCATGGGGTTGAATCGACGCAATAAATGTAAGGTCAGGCATAAGGTAAATGTAAGGTCAGGCATAAGGTAGACTCAGATGATAAAACTTGCCAAATATTTGCTTAAATTGAATCACCGTTGGTTCAACTTCATGGGGTTGAATCGACGCAATAAATGTAAGGTCAGGCATAAGGTAAATGTAAGGTCAGGCATAAGGTAGACTCAGATAATAAAACTTGCCAAATATTTGCTTAAATTGAATCACCGTTGGTTCAACTTCATGGGGTTGAATCGACGCAATAAATGTAAGGTCAGGCATTAGGTAAATGTAAGGTCAGGCATAAGGTAGACTCAGATGATAAAACTTGCCAAATATTTGCTTGAATTGAATCACCGTTGGTTCAACTTCATGGGGTTGAATCGACGCAATAAATGTAAGGTCAGGCATAAGGTAAATGTAACGTCAGGCATAAGGTAGACTCAGATGATAAAACTTGCCAAATATTTGCTCAAATTGAATCACTGTTCATTCAACTTCATGGGGTTGAATCGACGCAATAAATGTAAGGTCAGGCATAAGGTAAATGTAAGGTCAGGCATAAGGTAGACTCAGATGATAAAACTTGCCAAATATTTGCTCAAATTGAATCACCGTTGGTTCAACTTCATGGGGTTGAATCGACGCAATAAATGTAAGGTCAGGCATAAGGTAAATGTAAGGTCAGGCATAAGGTAGACTCAGGTGAAACTTGCCCAATATTTGCTCTGTCTCTAATAGTAAGTTAATCTCGGTTAGTTTGTATTGTGATTGGTTATGTCATGTGATAATAGTTGCTTTATAACCTAAGAGTGTTGGACTTCTTTTGGTGATCTTGTTTTTTCCATTTTCAGATACTATGAGGAAGGGGAGTGGGGGAGCTGAACAAAAACGTAAGTATTCTTTGATTTCCTTCTCACAAACTAGTTGCAATAAATGTAAAGTCAGGCATAAGGTAGACTCAGATGAAACTTGTGGAATATTTGTTTTGAGGCATATGACGTTAGGTCAACATTGAATCGACGTTGAGTCAACGCCCCATGACATTGAATCGACGTTGCTTCAGTGTTGATTGACCGTTGTGTGCGGGACCCGTCCACCCCTTTGGTTTCTCTCTTCCCCTGTCCTACAAGTGTCAAAATAAAAGGTATGTTAAGCTGAGTTAGTTTGTTTTGTGATTGGTTGATTTCCTTCGCACAAATGAGTTGCAATAAATGTAAGGTCAGGCATAAGGTAGACTCAGATGAAACTTGCGGAATATTTGTCTGGAGGCATATGACGTTAGGTCAACATTGAATCGACGTTGAGTCAACGCCCCATGACATTGAATCAACGTTGATTCAGTGTTGATTGACCGTTGTGTGCGGGACGCGTCCGCCCCTTTGGTTTCTCTCTTCCCCTGTCCTACAAGTGTCAAAATAAAAGGTATGTTAAGCTGAGTTAGTTTGTTTTGTGATTGGTTGATTTCCTTCGCACAAATGAGTTGCAATTTATGTAAGGTCAGGCATAAGGTAGACTCAGATGAAACTTGCGGAATATTTGTCTGGAGGCATATGACGTTAGGTCAACATTGAATCGAAGTTGAGTCAACGCCCCATGACATTGAATCGACGTTGATTCAGTGTTGATTGACCGTTGTGTGGGGGACGTGTCCACCCCTTTGGTTTCTCTCCTCCGCTGTCCTACAAGTGTCAAAATAAAAGATATGTTTAGCTGAGTTAGTTTGTTTTGTGATTGGTTGATTTCCTTCGCACAAATGAGTTGCAATAAATGTAAGGTCAGGCATAAGGTAGACTCAGATGAAACTTGCGGAATATTTGTCTGGAGGCATATGACGTTAGGTCAACATTGAATCGACGTTGAATCAACGCCCCATGACATTGAATCAACGTTGATTCAGTGTTGATTGACCGTTGTGTGCGGGACACGTCCACCCCTTTGGTTTCTCTCTTCCCCTGTCCTACAAGTGTCAAAATAAAAGGTATGTTAAGCTGAGTTAGTTTGTTTTGTGATTGGTTGATTTCCTTCGCATAAATGAGTTGCAATAAATGTAAGGTCAGGCATAAGGTAGACTCAGATGAAACTTGCGGAATATTTGTCTGGAGGCATATGACGTTAGGTCAACATTGAATCGACGTTGAGTCAACGCCCCATGACATTGAATTGATGTTGATTCAGTGTTGATTGACCGTTGTGTGCGGGACGCGTCCACCCCTTTGGTTTCTTTCTTCCCCTGTCCTACACTTGTCAAAATAAAAGGTATGTTAAGCTGAGTTAGGTTGTTTTGTGATTGGTTGATTTCTTTCTCACAAATGAGTTGCAGTAAATGTAAAGTCAGGCATAAGGTAGACTCAGGTGAAACTGGTTCAATATTTGCTCTGTCTCTTGATTTCCTTCGCATAAATGAGTTGCAATAAATGTAAGGTCAGGCATTAGGTAGACTCAGATGATAAAACTTGCCAAATATTTGCTCAAATTGAATCACTGTTCATTCAACTTCATGGGGTTGAATCGACGCAATAAATGTAAGGTCAGGCAGAAGGTAAATGTAAGGTCAGGCATAAGGTAGACTCGATGATAAAACTTGCCAAATATTTGCTCAAATTGAATCACTGTGCATTCAACTTCATGGGGTTGAATCGACGCAATAAATGTAAGGTCAGGCATTAGGTAAATGTAAGGTCAGGCATAAGGTAGACTCAGATGATAAAACTTGCCAAATATTTGCTTAAATTGAATCACCGTTGGTTCAACTTCATGGGGTTGAATCGACGCAATAAATGTAAGGTCAGGCATAAGGTCAATGTAAGGTCAGGCATAAGGTAGACTCAGATGATAAAACTTGCCAAATATTTGCTCAAATTGTATCACTGTTCATTCAACTTCATGGGGTTGAATCGACGCAATAAATGTAAGGTCAGGCATAAGGTAAATGTAAGGTCAGGCATAAGGTAGACTCAGATAATAAAACTTGCCAAATATTTGCTTAAATTGAATCACCGTTGGTTCAACTTCATGGGGTTGAATCGACACAATAAATGTAAGGTCAGGCATAAGGTAAATGTAAGGTCAGGCATAAGGTAGACTCAGATGATAAAACTTGCCAAATATTTGCTTAAATTGAATCACCGTTGGTTCAACTTCATGGGGTTGAATCGACGCAATAAATGTAAGGTCAGGCATAAGGTAAATGTAAGGTCAGGCATAAGGTAGACTCAGATGATAAAACTTGCCAAATATTTGCTTAAATTGAATCACCGTTGGTTCAACTTCATGGGGTTGAATCGACGCAATAAATGTAAGGTCAGGCATAAGGTAAATGTAAGGTCAGGCATAAGGTAGACTCAGATAATAAAACTTGCCAAATATTTGCTTGAATTGAATCACCGTTGGTTCAACTTCATGGGGTTGAATCGACGCAATAAATGTAAGGTCAGGCATAAGGTAAATGTAAAGTCAGGCATAAGGTAGACTCAGATGATAAAACTTGCCAAATATTTGCTTAAATTGAATCACCGTTGGTTCAACTTCATGGGGTTGAATCGACGCAATAAATGTAAGGTCAGGCATAAGGTAAATGTAAGGTCAGGCATAAGGTAGACTCAGATAATGAAACTTGCCCAATATTTGCTTAAATTGAATCACCGTTGGTTCAACTTCATGGGGTTGAATCGACGCAATAAATGTAAGGTCAGGCATAAGGTAAATGTAAGGTCAGGCATAAGGTAGACTCAGATGATAAAACTTGCCAAATATTTGCTCAAATTGAATCACCGTTGGTTCAACTTCATGGGGTTGAATCGACGCAATAAATGTAAGGTCAGGCATAAGGTAAATGTAAGGTCAGGCATAAGGTAGACTCAGATAATAAAACTTGCCAAATATTTGCTTAAATTGAATCACCGTTGGTTCAACTTCATGGGGTTGAATCGACGCAATAAATGTAAGGTCAGGCATTAGGTAAATGTAAGGTCAGGCATAAGGTAGACTCAGATGATAAAACTTGCCAAATATTTGCTTAAATTGAATCACCGTTGGTTCAACTTCATGGGGTTGAATCGACGCAATAAATGTAAGGTCAGGCATAAGGTAAATGTAAGGTCAGCCATAAGGTAGACTCAGATGATAAAACTTGCCAAATATTTGCTCAAATTTAATCACTGTTCATTCAGCTTCATGGGGTTGAATCGACGCAATAAATGTAAGGTCAGGCATTAGGTAAATGTAAGGTCAGGCATAAGGTAGACTCAGATGATAAAACTTGCCAAATATTTGCTCAAATTGAATCACCGTTGGTTCAACTTCATGGGGTTGAATCGACGCAATAAATGTAAGGTCAGGCATAAGGTAAATGTAAGGTCAGGCATAAGGTAGACTCAGGTGAAACTTGCCCAATATTTGCTCTGTCTCTAATAGTAAGTTAATCTCGGTTAGTTTGTATTGTGATTGGTTATGTCATGTGATAATAGTTGCTTTATAACCTAAGAGTGTTGGACTTCTTTTGGTGATCTTGTTTTTTCCATTTTCAGATACTATGAGGAAGGGGAGTGGGGGAGCTGAACAAAAACGTAAGTATTCTTTGATTTCCTTCTCACAAACTAGTTGCAATAAATGTAAAGTCAGGCATAAGGTAGACTCAGATGAAACTTGTGGAATATTTGTTTTGAGGCATATGACGTTAGGTCAACATTGAATCGACGTTGAGTCAACGCCCCATGACATTGAATCGACGTTGCTTCAGTGTTGATTGACCGTTGTGTGCGGGACCCGTCCACCCCTTTGGTTTCTCTCTTCCCCTGTCCTACAAGTGTCAAAATAAAAGGTATGTTAAGCTGAGTTAGTTTGTTTTGTGATTGGTTGATTTCCTTCGCACAAATGAGTTGCAATAAATGTAAGGTCAGGCATAAGGTAGACTCAGATGAAACTTGCGGAATATTTGTCTGGAGGCATATGACGTTAGGTCAACATTGAATCGACGTTGAGTCAACGCCCCATGACATTGAATCAACGTTGATTCAGTGTTGATTGACCGTTGTGTGCGGGACGCGTCCACCCCTTTGGTTTCTCTCTTCCCCTGTCCTACAAGTGTCAAAATAAAAGGTATGTTAAGCTGAGTTAGTTTGTTTTGTGATTGGTTGATTTCCTTCACACAAAAGAGTTGCAATAAATGTAAGGTCAGGCATAAGGTAGACTCAGATGAAACTTGCGGAATATTTGTCTGGAGGCATATGACGTTAGGTCAACATTGAATCGAAGTTGAGTCAACGCCCCATGACATTGAATCGATGTTGATTCAGTGTTGATTGACCGTTGTGTGGGGGACGTGTCCACCCCTTTGGTTTCTCTCTTCCGCTGTCCTACAAGTGTCAAAATAAAAGATATGTTTAGCTGAGTTAGTTTTTGTGATTGGTTGATTTCCTTCGCACAAATGAGTTGCAATAAATGTAAGGTCAGGCATAAGGTAGACTCAGATGAAACTTGCGGAATATTTGTCTGGAGGCATATGACGTTAGGTCAACATTGAATCGACGTTGAATCAACGCCCCATGACATTGAATCAACGTTGATTCAGTGTTGATTGACCGTTGTGTGCGGGACGCGTCCACCCCTTTGGTTTCTCTCTTCCCCTGTCCTACAAGTGTCAAAATAAAAGGTATGTTAAGCTGAGTTAGTTTGTTTTGTGATTGGTTGATTTCCTTCGCACAAAAGAGTTGCAATAAATGTAAGGTCAGGCATAAGGTAGACTCAGATGAAACTTGCGGAATATTTGTCTGGAGGCATATGACGTTAGGTCAACATTGAATCGAAGTTGAGTCAACGCCCCATGACATTGAATCGACGTTGATTCAGTGTTGATTGACCGTTGTGTGGGGGACGTGTCCACCCCTTTGGTTTCTCTCTTCCGCTGTCCTACAAGTGTCAAAATAAAAGATATGTTTAGCTGAGTTAGTTTGTTTTGTGATTGGTTGATTTCCTTCGCACAAATGAGTTGCAATAAATGTAAGGTCAGGCATAAGGTAGACTCAGATGAAACTTGCGGAATATTTGTCTGGAGGCATATGACGTTAGGTCAACATTGAATCGACGTTGAATCAACGCCCCATGACATTGAATCAACGTTGATTCAGTGTTGATTGACCGTTGTGTGCGGGACGCGTCCACCCCTTTGGTTTCTCTCTTCCCCTGTCCTACAAGTGTCAAAATAAAAGGTATGTTAAGCTGAGTTAGTTTGTTTTGTGATTGGTTGATTTCCTTCGCATAAATGAGTTGCAATAAATGTAAGGTCAGGCATAAGGTAGACTCAGATGAAACTTGCGGAATATTTGTCTGGATGCATATGACGTTAGGTCAACATTGAATCGACGTTGAGTCAACGCCCCATGACATTAAATCGATGTTGATTCAGTGTTGATTGACCGTTGTGTGCGGGACGCGTCCACCCCTTTGGTTTCTTTCTTCCCCTGTCCTACACTTGTCAAAATAAAAGGTATGTTGAGCTGAGTTAGTTTGTTTTGTGATTGGTTGATTTCCTTCGCACAAATGAGTTGCAATTTATGTAAGGTCAGGCATAAGGTAGACTCAGATGAAACTTGCGGAATATTTGTCTGGAGGCATATGACGTTAGGTCAACATTGAATCGAAGTTGAGTCAACGCCCCATGACATTGAATCGACGTTGATTCAGTGTTGATTGACCGTTGTGTGGGGGACGTGTCCACCCCTTTGGTTTCTCTCTTCCGCTGTCCTACAAGTGTCAAAATAAAAGATATGTTTAGCTGAGTTAGTTTGTTTTGTGATTGGTTGATTTCCTTCGCACAAATGAGTTGCAATAAATGTAAGGTCAGGCATAAGGTAGACTCAGATGAAACTTGCGGAATATTTGTCTGGAGGCATATGACGTTAGGTCAACATTGAATCGACGTTGAATCAACGCCCCATGACATTGAATCAACGTTGATTCAGTGTTGATTGACCGTTGTGTGCGGGACACGTCCACCCCTTTGGTTTCTCTCTTCCCCTGTCCTACAAGTGTCAAAATAAAAGGTATGTTAAGCTGAGTTAGTTTGTTTTGTGATTGGTTGATTTCCTTCGCATAAATGAGTTGCAATAAATGTAAGGTCAGGCATAAGGTAGACTCAGATGAAACTTGCGGAATATTTGTCTGGAGGCATATGACGTTAGGTCAACATTGAATCGACGTTGAGTCAACGCCCCATGACATTGAATTGATGTTGATTCAGTGTTGATTGACCGTTGTGTGCGGGACGCGTCCACCCCTTTGGTTTCTTTCTTCCCCTGTCCTACACTTGTCAAAATAAAAGGTATGTTAAGCTGAGTTAGGTTGTTTTGTGATTGGTTGATTTCTTTCTCACAAATGAGTTGCAGTAAATGTAAAGTCAGGCATAAGGTAGACTCAGGTGAAACTGGTTCAATATTTGCTCTGTCTCTTGATTTCCTTCGCATAAATGAGTTGCAATAAATGTAAGGTCAGGCATTAGGTAGACTCAGATGATAAAACTTGCCAAATATTTGCTCAAATTGAATCACTGTTCATTCAACTTCATGGGGTTGAATCGACGCAATAAATGTAAGGTCAGGCAGAAGGTAAATGTAAGGTCAGGCATAAGGTAGACTCGATGATAAAACTTGCCAAATATTTGCTCAAATTGAATCACTGTGCATTCAACTTCATGGGGTTGAATCGACGCAATAAATGTAAGGTCAGGCATTAGGTAAATGTAAGGTCAGGCATAAGGTAGACTCAGATGATAAAACTTGCCAAATATTTGCTTAAATTGAATCACCGTTGGTTCAACTTCATGGGGTTGAATCGACGCAATAAATGTAAGGTCAGGCATAAGGTCAATGTAAGGTCAGGCATAAGGTAGACTCAGATGATAAAACTTGCCAAATATTTGCTCAAATTGTATCACTGTTCATTCAACTTCATGGGGTTGAATCGACGCAATAAATGTAAGGTCAGGCATAAGGTAAATGTAAGGTCGGGCATAAGGTAGACTCAGATAATAAAACTTGCCAAATATTTGCTTAAATTGAATCACCGTTGGTTCAACTTCATGGGGTTGAATCGACACAATAAATGTAAGGTCAGGCATAAGGTAAATGTAAGGTCAGGCATAAGGTAGACTCAGATGATAAAACTTGCCAAATATTTGCTTAAATTGAATCACCGTTGGTTCAACTTCATGGGGTTGAATCGACGCAATAAATGTAAGGTCAGGCATAAGGTAAATGTAAGGTCAGGCATAAGGTAGACTCAGATGATAAAACTTGCCAAATATTTGCTTAAATTGAATCACCGTTGGTTCAACTTCATGGGGTTGAATCGACGCAATAAATGTAAGGTCAGGCATAAGGTAAATGTAAGGTCAGGCATAAGGTAGACTCAGATAATAAAACTTGCCAAATATTTGCTTGAATTGAATCACCGTTGGTTCAACTTCATGGGGTTGAATCGACGCAATAAATGTAAGGTCAGGCATAAGGTAAATGTAAAGTCAGGCATAAGGTAGACTCAGATGATAAAACTTGCCAAATATTTGCTTAAATTGAATCACCGTTGGTTCAACTTCATGGGGTTGAATCGACGCAATAAATGTAAGGTCAGGCATAAGGTAAATGTAAGGTCAGGCATAAGGTAGCCTCAGATAATGAAACTTGCCCAATATTTGCTTAAATTGAATCACCGTTGGTTCAACTTCATGGGGTTGAATCGACGCAATAAATGTAAGGTCAGGCATAAGGTAAATGTAAGGTCAGGCATAAGGTAGACTCAGATGATAAAACTTGCCAAATATTTGCTCAAATTGAATCACCGTTGGTTCAACTTCATGGGGTTGAATCGACGCAATAAATGTAAGGTCAGGCATAAGGTAGACTCAGATAATAAAACTTGCCAAATATTTGCTTAAATTGAATCACCGTTGGTTCAACTTCATGGGGTTGAATCGACGCAATAAATGTAAGGTCAGGCATTAGGTAAATGTAAGGTCAGGCATAAGGTAGACTCAGATGATAAAACTTGCCAAATATTTGCTTAAATTGAATCACCGTTGGTTCAACTTCATGGGGTTGAATCGACGCAATAAATGTAAGGTCAGGCATAAGGTAAATGTAAGGTCAGCCATAAGGTAGACTCAGATGATAAAACTTGCCAAATATTTGCTCAAATTTAATCACTGTTCATTCAGCTTCATGGGGTTGAATCGACGCAATAAATGTAAGGTCAGGCATTAGGTAAATGTAAGGTCAGGCATAAGGTAGACTCAGATGATAAAACTTGCCAAATATTTGCTCAAATTGAATCACCGTTGGTTCAACTTCATGGGGTTGAATCGACGCAATAAATGTAAGGTCAGGCATAAGGTAAATGTAAGGTCAGGCATAAGGTAGACTCAGGTGAAACTTGCCCAATATTTGCTCTGTCTCTAATAGTAAGTTAATCTCGGTTAGTTTGTATTGTGATTGGTTATGTCATGTGATAATAGTTGCTTTATAACCTAAGAGTGTTGGACTTCTTTTGGTGATCTTGTTTTTTCCATTTTCAGATACTATGAGGAAGGGGAGTGGGGGAGCTGAACAAAAACGTAAGTATTCTTTGATTTCCTTCTCACAAACTAGTTGCAATAAATGTAAAGTCAGGCATAAGGTAGACTCAGATGAAACTTGTGGAATATTTGTTTTGAGGCATATGACGTTAGGTCAACATTGAATCGACGTTGAGTCAACGCCCCATGACATTGAATCGACGTTGCTTCAGTGTTGATTGACCGTTGTGTGCGGGACCCGTCCACCCCTTTGGTTTCTCTCTTCCCCTGTCCTACAAGTGTCAAAATAAAAGGTATGTTAAGCTGAGTTAGTTTGTTTTGTGATTGGTTGATTTCCTTCGCACAAATGAGTTGCAATAAATGTAAGGTCAGGCATAAGGTAGACTCAGATGAAACTTGCGGAATATTTGTCTGGAGGCATATGACGTTAGGTCAACATTGAATCGACGTTGAGTCAACGCCCCATGACATTGAATCAACGTTGATTCAGTGTTGATTGACCGTTGTGTGCGGGACGCGTCCACCCCTTTGGTTTCTCTCTTCCCCTGTCCTACAAGTGTCAAAATAAAAGGTATGTTAAGCTGAGTTAGTTTGTTTTGTGATTGGTTGATTTCCTTCGCACAAAAGAGTTGCAATAAATGTAAGGTCAGGCATAAGGTAGACTCAGATGAAACTTGCGGAATATTTGTCTGGAGGCATATGACGTTAGGTCAACATTGAATCGAAGTTGAGTCAACGCCCCATGACATTGAATCGATGTTGATTCAGTGTTGATTGACCGTTGTGTGGGGGACGTGTCCACCCCTTTGGTTTCTCTCTTCCGCTGTCCTACAAGTGTCAAAATAAAAGATATGTTTAGCTGAGTTAGTTTTTGTGATTGGTTGATTTCCTTCGCACAAATGAGTTGCAATAAATGTAAGGTCAGGCATAAGGTAGACTCAGATGAAACTTGCGGAATATTTGTCTGGAGGCATATGACGTTAGGTCAACATTGAATCGACGTTGAATCAACGCCCCATGACATTGAATCAACGTTGATTCAGTGTTGATTGACCGTTGTGTGCGGGACGCGTCCACCCCTTTGGTTTCTCTCTTCCCCTGTCCTACAAGTGTCAAAATAAAAGGTATGTTAAGCTGAGTTAGTTTGTTTTGTGATTGGTTGATTTCCTTCGCACAAAAGAGTTGCAATAAATGTAAGGTCAGGCATAAGGTAGACTCAGATGAAACTTGCGGAATATTTGTCTGGAGGCATATGACGTTAGGTCAACATTGAATCGAAGTTGAGTCAACGCCCCATGACATTGAATCGACGTTGATTCAGTGTTGATTGACCGTTGTGTGGGGGACGTGTCCACCCCTTTGGTTTCTCTCTTCCGCTGTCCTACAAGTGTCAAAATAAAAGATATGTTTAGCTGAGTTAGTTTGTTTTGTGATTGGTTGATTTCCTTCGCACAAATGAGTTGCAATAAATGTAAGGTCAGGCATAAGGTAGACTCAGATGAAACTTGCGGAATATTTGTCTGGAGGCATATGACGTTAGGTCAACATTGAATCGACGTTGAATCAACGCCCCATGACATTGAATCAACGTTGATTCAGTGTTGATTGACCGTTGTGTGCGGGACACGTCCACCCCTTTGGTTTCTCTCTTCCCCTGTCCTACAAGTGTCAAAATAAAAGGTATGTTAAGCTGAGTTAGTTTGTTTTGTGATTGGTTGATTTCCTTCGCATAAATGAGTTGCAATAAATGTAAGGTCAGGCATAAGGTAGACTCAGATGAAACTTGCGGAATATTTGTCTGGATGCATATGACGTTAGGTCAACATTGAATCGACGTTGAGTCAACGCCCCATGACATTAAATCGATGTTGATTCAGTGTTGATTGACCGTTGTGTGCGGGACGCGTCCACCCCTTTGGTTTCTTTCTTCCCCTGTCCTACACTTGTCAAAATAAAAGGTATGTTAAGCTGAGTTAGGTTGTTTTGTGATTGGTTGATTTCTTTCTCACAAATGAGTTGCAGTAAATGTAAAGTCAGGCATAAGGTAGACTCGGGTGAAACTGGTTCAATATTTGCTCTGTCTCTTGATTTCCTTCGCATAAATGAGTTGCAATAAATGTAAGGTCAGGCATTAGGTAGACTCAGATGATAAAACTTGCCAAATATTTGCTCAAATTGAATCACTGTTCATTCAACTTCATGGGGTTGAATCGACGCAATAAATGTAAGGTCAGGCATAAGGTAAATGTAAGGTCAGGCATAAGGTAGACTCGATGATAAAACTTGCCAAATATTTGCTCAAATTGAATCACTGTTCATTCAACTTCATGGGGTTGAATCGACGCAATAAATGTAAGGTCAGGCATTAGGTAAATGTAAGGTCAGGCATAATGTAGACTCAGATGATAAAACTTGCCAAATATTTGCTTAAATTGAATCACCGTTGGTTCAACTTCATGGGCTTGAATCGACGCAATAAATGTAAAGTCAGGCATAAGGTAAATGTAAGGTCAGGCATAAGGTAGACTCAGATGATAAAACTTGCCAAATATTTGCTCAAATTGAATCACTGTTCATTCAACTTCATGGGGTTGAATCGACGCAATAAATGTAAGGTCAGGCATAAGGTAAATGTAAGGTCAGGCATAAGGTAGACTCAGATAATAAAACTTGCCAAATATTTGCTTAAATTGAATCACCGTTGGTTCAACTTCATGGGCTTGAATCGACGCAATAAATGTAAGGTCAGGCATAAGGTAAATGTAAGGTCAGGCATAAGGTAGACTCAGATGATAAAACTTGCCAAATATTTGCTTAAACTAAAAAATTCGTTGGTTCAACTTCATGGGCTTGAATCGACGCAATAAATGTAAGGTCAGGCATTAGGTAAATGTAAGGTCAGGCATAAGGTAGACTCAGATGATAAAACTTGCCAAATATTTGCTCAAATTGAATCACTGTTCATTCAACTTCATGAGGTTGAATCGACGCAATAAATGTAAGGTCAGGCATAAGGTAAATGTAAGGTAAGGCATAAGGTAGACTCAGATGATAAAACTTGCCAAATATTTGCTTAAATTGAATCACCGTTGGTTCAACTTCATGGGGTTGAATCGACGCAATAAATGTAAGGTCAGGCATAAGGTAAATGTAAGGTCAGGCATAAGGTAGACTCAGATGATAAAACTTGCCAAATATTTGCTTAAATTGAATCACCGTTGGTTCAACTTCATGGGGTTGAATCGACGCAATAAATGTAAGGTCAGGCATAAGGTAAATGTAAGGTCAGGCATAAGGTAGACTCACATAATAAAACTTGCCAAATATTTGCTTAAATTGAATCACCGTTGGTTCAACTTCATGGGGTTGAATCGACGCAATAAATGTAAGGTCAGGCATAAGGTAAATGTAAGGTCAGGCATAAGGTAGACTCAGATGATAAAACTTGCCAAATATTTGCTTAAATTAAATCAACGTTGGTTCAACTTCATGGTCTTGAATCGACGCAATAAATGTAAGGTCAGGCATAAGGTAAATGTAAGGTCAGGCATAAGGTAGACTCAAATGATAAAACTTGCCGAATATTTGCTCAAATTGAATCACTGTTCATTCAACTTCATGGGGTTGAATCGACGCAATAAATGTAAGGTCAGGCATTAGGTAAATGTAAGGTCAGGCATAAGGTAGACTCACATAATAAAACTTGCCAAATATTTGCTTAAATTGAATCACCGTTGGTTCAACTTCATGGGGTTGAATCGACGCAATAAATGTAAGGTCAGGCATAAGGTAAATATAAGGTCAGGCATAAGGTAAATGTAACGTCAGGCATAAGGTAGACTCAGGTGATAAAACTTGCCAAATATTTGCTCAAATGAATCACTGTTCATTCAACTTCATGTGGTTGAATCGACGCAATAAATGTAAGGTCAGGCAGAAGGTAAATGTAAGGTCAGGCATAAGGTAGACTCAGATGATAAAACTTGCCAAATATTTGCTCAAATTGAATCACCATTGGTTCAACTTCATGGGGTTGAATCGACGCAATAAATGTAAGGTCAGGCATTAGTTAAATGTAAGGTCAGGCATAAGGTAGACTCAGATGATAAAACTTGCCAAATATTTGCTCAAATTGAATCACTGTTCATTCAACTATATGGGGTTGAATCGACGCAATAAATGTAAGGTCAGGCATTAGGTAAATTTAAGGTCAGACATAAGGTAGACTCAGATGATAAAACTTGCCAAATATTTGCTTAAATTAAATCAACGTTGGTTCAACTTCATGGGGTTGAATCGACGCAATAAATGTAAGGTCAGGCATAAGGTAAATGTAAGGTCAGGCATAAGGTAGACTCAGATGATAAAACTTGCCAAATATTTGCTCAAATTGAATCACTCTTTGTTCAACTTCATGGGGTTGAATCGACGCAATAAATGTAAGGTCAGGCATAAGGTAAATGTAACGTCAGGCATAAGGTAGACTCAGATGATAAAACTTGCCAAATATTTGCTTAAATTGAATCACCGTTGGTTCAACTTCATGGGGTTGAATCGACGCAATAAATGTAAGTTCAGGCATAAGGTAAATGTAAGGTCAGGCATAAGGTAGACTCAGATGATAAAACTTGCCAAATATTTGCTTAAATTGAATCACCGTTGGTTCAACTTCATGGGGTTGAATCGACGCAATAAATGTAAGGTCAGGCATAAGGTAAATGTAAGGTCAGGCATAAGGTAGACTCAGATGATAAAACTTGCCAAATATTTGCTTAAATTGAATCACCGTTGGTTCAACTTCATGGGGTTGAATCGACGCAATAAATGTAAGGTCAGGCATAAGGTAAATGTAAGGTCAGGCATAAGGTAGACTCAGATAATAAAACTTGCCAAATATTTGCTTAAATTGAATCACCGTTGGTTCAACTTCATGGTGTTGAATCGACGCAATAAATGTAAGGTCAGGCATAAGGTAAATGTAAGGTCAGGCATAAGGTAGACTCAGATGATAAAACTAGCCAAATATTTGCTTAAATTGAATCACCGTTGGTTCAACTTCATGGGGTTGAATCGACGCAATAAATGTAAGGTCAGGCATAAGGTAAATGTAAGGTCAGGCATAAGGTAAACTCAGATGATAAAACTTGCCAAATATTTGCTCAAATTGAATCACTGTTCATTCAACTTCATGGGGTTGAATCGACGCAATAAATGTAAGGTCAGGCATAAGGTAAATGTAAGGTCAGGCATAAGGTAGACTCAGATGATAAAACTTGCCAAATATTTGCTTAAATTGAATCACCGTTGGTTCAACTTCATGGGGTTGAATCGACGCAATAAATGTAAGGTCAGGCATAAGGTAAATGTAAGGTCAGGCATAAGGTGAACTCAGATGATAAAACTTGCCAAATATTTGCTTAAATTGAATCACCGTTGGTTCAACTTCATGGGCTTGAATCGACGCAATAAATGTAAGGTCAGGCATAAGGTAAATGTAAGGTCAGGCATAAGGTAGACTCAGATGATAAAACTTGCCAAATATTTGCTTAAATTGAATCACCGTTGGTTCAACTTCATGGGGTTGAATCGACGCAATAAATGTAAGGTCAGGCATAAGGTAAATGTAAGGTCAGGCATAAGGTAGACTCAGATAATAAAACTTGCATAATATTTGCTTAAATTGAATCACCGTTGGTTCAACTTCATGGGGTTGAATCGATGCAATAAATGTAAGGTCAGGCATAAGGTAAATGTAAGGTCAGACATAAGGTGCCAAATATTTGCTTAAATTGAATCACCGTTGGTTCAACTTCATGGGGTTGAATCGACGCAATAAATGTAAGGTCAGGCATAAGGTAAATGTAAGGTCAGGCATAAGGTAGACTCACATAATAAAACTTGCAAAATATTTGCTTAAATTGAATCACCGTTGGTTCAACTTCATGGGGTTGAATCGACGCAATAAAGGTAAGGTCAGGCATAAGGTAAATGTAAGGCCAGGCATAAGGTAGACTCAGATGATAAAACTTGCCAAATATTTGCTTAAATTGAATCACCGTTGGTTCAACTTCATGGGGTTGAATCGACGCAATAAATGTAAGGTCAGGCATAAGGTAAATGTAACGTCAGGCATAAGGTAGACTCAGATGATAAAACTTGCCAAATATTTGCTTAAATTGAATCACTGTTTGTTCAACTTCATGGGGTTGAATCGACGCAATAAATGTAAGGTCAGGCATAAGGTAAATGTAAGGTCAGGCAAAAGGTAGACTCAGATGATAAAACTTGCCAAATATTTGCTTAAATTGAATCACCGTTGGTTCAACTTCATGGGGTTGAATCGACGCAATAAATGTAAGGTCAGGCATAAGGTAAATGTAAGGTCAGGCATAAGGTAGACTCAGATAATAAAACTTGCCAAATATTTGCTTAAATTGAATCACCGTTGGTTCAACTTCATGGTGTTGAATCGACGCAATAAATGTAAGGTCAGGCATAAGGTAAATGTAAGGTCAGGCATAAGGTAGACTCAGATGATAAAACTTGCCAAATATTTGCTCAAATTGAATCACTGTTCATTCAACTTCATGGGGTTGAATCGACGCAATAAATGTAAGGTCAGGCATTAGGTAAATTTAAGGTCAGGCATAAGGTAGACTCAGATGATAAAACTTGCCAAATATTTGCTTAAATTAAATCAACGTTGGTTCAACTTCATGGGGTTGAATCGACGCAATAAATGTAAGGTCAGGCATAAGGTAAATGTAAGGTCAGGCATAAGGTAGACTCAGATGATAATACTTGCCAAATATTTGCTCAAATTGAATCACTCTTTGTTCAACTTCATGGGGTTGAATCGACGCAATAAATGTAAGGTCAGGCATAAGGTAAATGTAAGGTCAGGCATAAGGTAGACTCAGATGATAAAACTTGCCAAATATTTGCTTAAATTGAATCACCGTTGGTTCAACTTCATGGGGTTGAATCGACGCAATAAATGTAAGTTCAGGCATAAGGTAAATGTAAGGTCAGGCATAAGGTAGACTCAGATGATAAAACTTGCCAAATATTTGCTTAAATTGAATCACCGTTGGTTCAACTTCATGGGGTTGAATCGACGCAATAAATGTAAGGTCAGGCATAAGGTAAATGTAAGGTCAGGCATAAGGTAGACTCAGATGATAAAACTTGCCAAATATTTGCTTAAATTGAATCACCGTTGGTTCAACTTCATGGGGTTGAATCGACGCAATAAATGTAAGGTCAGGCATAAGGTAAATGTAAGGTCAGGCATAAGGTAGACTCAGATAATAAAACTTGCCAAATATTTGCTTAAATTGAATCACCGTTGGTTCAACTTCATGGTGTTGAATCGACGCAATAAATGTAAGGTCAGGCATAAGGTAAATGTAAGGTCAGGCATAAGGTAGACTCAGATGATAAAACTAGCCAAATATTTGCTTAAATTGAATCACCGTTGGTTCAACTTCATGGGGTTGAATCGACGCAATAAATGTAAGGTCAGGCATAAGGTAAATGTAAGGTCAGGCATAAGGTAAACTCAGATGATAAAACTTGCCAAATATTTGCTCAAATTGAATCACTGTTCATTCAACTTCATGGGGTTGAATCGACGCAATAAATGTAAGGTCAGGCATAAGGTAAATGTAAGGTCAGGCATAAGGTAGACTCAGATGATAAAACTTGCCAAATATTTGCTTAAATTGAATCACCGTTGGTTCAACTTCATGGGGTTGAATCGACGCAATAAATGTAAGGTCAGGCATAAGGTAAATGTAAGGTCAGGCATAAGGTGAACTCAGATGATAAAACTTGCCAAATATTTGCTTAAATTGAATCACCGTTGGTTCAACTTCATGGGCTTGAATCGACGCAATAAATGTAAGGTCAGGCATAAGGTAAATGTAAGGTCAGGCATAAGGTAGACTCAGATGATAAAACTTGCCAAATATTTGCTTAAATTGAATCACCGTTGGTTCAACTTCATGGGGTTGAATCGACGCAATAAATGTAAGGTCAGGCATAAGGTAAATGTAAGGTCAGGCATAAGGTAGACTCAGATAATAAAACTTGCAAAATATTTGCTTAAATTGAATCACCGTTGGTTCAACTTCATGGGGTTGAATCGATGCAATAAATGTAAGGTCAGGCATAAGGTAAATGTAAGGTCAGGCATAAGGTGCCAAATATTTGCTTAAATTGAATCACCGTTGGTTCAACTTCATGGGGTTGAATCGACGCAATAAATGTAAGGTCAGGCATAAGGTAAATGTAAGGTCAGGCATAAGGTAGACTCACATAATAAAACTTGCAAAATATTTGCTTAAATTGAATCACCGTTGGTTCAACTTCATGGGGTTGAATCGACGCAATAAAGGTAAGGTCAGGCATAAGGTAAATGTAAGGCCAGGCATAAGGTAGACTCAGATGATAAAACTTGCCAAATATTTGCTTAAATTGAATCACCGTTGGTTCAACTTCATGGGGTTGAATCGACGCAATAAATGTAAGGTCAGGCATAAGGTAAATGTAAGGTCAGGCATAAGGTAGACTCAGATAATTAAACTTGCCAAATATTTGCTTAAATTGAATCACCGTTGGTTCTACTTCATGGGGTTGAATCGACGCAATAAATGTAAGGTCAGGCATAAGGTAAATGTAAGGTCAGGCATAAGGTGAACTCAGATGATAAAACTTGCCAAATATTTGCTTAAATTGAATCACCGTTGGTTCAACTTCATGGGCTTGAATCGACGCAATAAATGTAAGGTCAGGCATAAGGTAAATGTAAGGTCAGGCATAAGGTAGACTCAGATGATAAAACTTGCCAAATATTTGCTTAAACTAAAAAATTCGTTGGTTCAACTTCATGGGCTTGAATCGACGCAATAAATGTAAGGTCAGGCATTAGGTAAATGTAAGGTCAGGCATAAGGTAGACTCAGATGATAAAACTTGCCAAATATTTGCTCAAATTGAATCACTGTTCATTCAACTTCATGAGGTTGAATCGACGCAATAAATGTAAGGTCAGGCATAAGGTAAATGTAAGGTAAGGCATAAGGTAGACTCAGATGATAAAACTTGCCAAATATTTGCTTAAATTGAATCACCGTTGGTTCAACTTCATGGGGTTGAATCGACGCAATAAATGTAAGGTCAGGCATAAGGTAAATGTAAGGTCAGGCATAAGGTAGACTCAGATGATAAAACTTGCCAAATATTTGCTTAAATTGAATCACCGTTGGTTCAACTTCATGGGGTTGAATCGACGCAATAAATGTAAGGTCAGGCATAAGGTAAATGTAAGGTCAGGCATAAGGTAGACTCACATAATAAAACTTGCCAAATATTTGCTTAAATTGAATCACCGTTGGTTCAACTTCATGGGGTTGAATCGACGCAATAAATGTAAGGTCAGGCATAAGGTAAATGTAAGGTCAGGCATAAGGTAGACTCAGATGATAAAACTTGCCAAATATTTGCTTAAATTAAATCAACGTTGGTTCAACTTCATGGTCTTGAATCGACGCAATAAATGTAAGGTCAGGCATAAGGTAAATGTAAGGTCAGGCATAAGGTAGACTCAAATGATAAAACTTGCCGAATATTTGCTCAAATTGAATCACTGTTCATTCAACTTCATGGGGTTGAATCGACGCAATAAATGTAAGGTCAGGCATTAGGTAAATGTAAGGTCAGGCATAAGGTAGACTCACATAATAAAACTTGCCAAATATTTGCTTAAATTGAATCACCGTTGGTTCAACTTCATGGGGTTGAATCGACGCAATAAATGTAAGGTCAGGCATAAGGTAAATGTAAGGTCAGGCATAAGGTAGACTCAGATAATAAAACTTGCAAAATATTTGCTTAAATTGAATCACCGTTGGTTCAACTTCATGGGGTTGAATCGACGCAATAAATGTAAGGTCAGGCATAAGGTAAATATAAGGTCAGGCATAAGGTAAATGTAACGTCAGGCATAAGGTAGACTCAGGTGATAAAACTTGCCAAATATTTGCTCAAATGAATCACTGTTCATTCAACTTCATGTGGTTGAATCGACGCAATAAATGTAAGGTCAGGCAGAAGGTAAATGTAAGGTCAGGCATAAGGTAGACTCAGATGATAAAACTTGCCAAATATTTGCTCAAATTGAATCACCATTGGTTCAACTTCATGGGGTTGAATCGACGCAATAAATGTAAGGTCAGGCATTAGTTAAATGTAAGGTCAGGCATAAGGTAGACTCAGATGATAAAACTTGCCAAATATTTGCTTAAATTGAATCACCGTTGGTTAAACTTCATGGGGTTGAATCGACGCAATAAATGTAAGGTCAGGCATAAGGTAAATGTAAGGTCAGGCATAAGGTAGACTCAGATGATAAAACTTGCCAAATATTTGCTTAAATTGAATCACCGTTGGTTCAACTTCATGGGGTTGAATCGACGCAATAAATGTAAGGTCAGGCATAAGGTAAATGTAAGGTCAGGCATGAGGTAGACTCAGATAATAAAACTTTCCAAATATTTGCTTAAATTGAATTACCGTTGGTTCAGCTTCATGGGGTTGAATCGACGCAATAAATGTAAGGTCAGGCATAAGGTAAATGTAAGGTCAGGCATAAGGTAGACTCAGATGATAAAACTTGCCAAATATTTGCTCAAATTGAATCACTGTTCATTCAACTTCATGGGGTTGAATCTACGCAATAAATGTAAGGTCAGGCACTAGGTAAATGTAAGGTCAGGCATAAGGTAGACTCAGATGATAAAACTTGCCAAATATTTGTTTAAATTGAATCACCGTTGGTTCAACTTCATGGGGTTGAATCGACGTAATAAATGTAAGGTCAGGCATTAGGTAAATGTAAGGTCAGGCATAAGGTAGACTCAGATGATAAAACTTGCCAAATATTTGCTCAAATTGAATCACTGTTCATTCAACTTCATGAGGTTGAATCGACGCAATAAATGTAAGGTCAGGCATAAGGTAAATGTAAGGTCAGGCATAAGGTAGACTCAGATGATAAAACTTGCCAAATATTTGCTTAAATTGAATCACCGTTGGTTCAACTTCATTGGGTTGAATCGACGCAATAAATGTAAGGTCAGGCATAAGGTAAATGTAAGGTCAGGCATAAGGTAGACTCAGATAATAAAACTTGCCAAATATTTGCTTAAATTGAATCACCGTTGGTTCAACTTCATGGGCTTGAATCGACGCAATAAATGTAAGGTCAGGCATAAGGTAAATGTAAGGTCAGGCATAAGGTAGACTCACATAATAAAACTTGCCAAATATTTGCTTAAATTGAATCACCGTTGGTTCAACTTCATGGGGTTATATCAACGCAATAAATGTAAGGTCAGGCATAAGGTAAATGTAAGGTCAGGCATAAGGTAGACTCAGATGATAAAACTTGCCAAATATTTGCTTAAATTAAATCACCGTTGGTTCAACTTCATGGGCTTGAATCGACGCAATAAATGTAAGGTCAGGCATAAGGTAAATGTAAGGTCAGGCATAAGGTAGACTCAGATGATAAAACTTGCCAAATATTTGCTTAAATTAAATCAACGTTGGTTCAACTTCATGGGCTTGAATCGACGCAATAAATGTAAGGTCAGGCATTAGGTAAATGTAAGGTCAGGCATAAGGTAGACTCAGATGATAAAACTTGCCAAATATTTGCTTAAATTGAATCACCGTTGGTTCAACTTCATGGGGTTGAATCGACGCAATAAATGTAAGGTCAGGCATAAGGTAAATGTAAGGTCAGGCATAAGGTAGACTCAGATGATAAAACTTGCCAAATATTTGCTTAAATTGAATCACGGTTGGTTCAACTTCATGGGGTTGAATCGACGCAATAAATGTAAGGTCAGGCATAAGGTAAATGTAAGGTCAGGCATAAGGTAGACTCAGATAATAAAACTTGCAAAATATTTGCTTAAATTGAATCACCGTTGGTTCAACTTCATGGGGTTGAATCGACGCAATAAATGTAAGGTCAGGCATAAGGTAACTGTAAGGTCAGGCATAAGGTAGACTCAGATGATAAAACTTGCCAAATATTTGCTTAAATTGAATCACCGTTGGTTCAACTTCATGGGGTTGAATCGACGCAATAAATGTAAGGTCATGCATAAGGTCAATGTAAGGTCAGGCATATGGTAGACTCAGATGATAAAACTTTCCAAATATTTGCTCAAATTGAATCACTGTTCATTCAACTTCATGGGGTTGAATCGATGCAATAAATGTAAGGTCAGGCATAAGGTAAAAGTAAGATCAGGCATAAGGTAGACTCAGGTGAAACTGTTTCAGTATTTGCTCTGTTTCTGGATTTTCTTCGCACAAATGAGTTGCAATAAATGTAAAGTCAGGCATAAGGTAGACTCAGGTGAAACTTGCCCAATATTTGCTCTGTCTCTAATAGTAAGTTAATCTCGGTTAGGTTGTGTTGTGATTGGTTATGTCATGTGATAATAGTTGCTTTATAACCTAAGAGTGTTGGACTTCTTTTGGTGATCTTTTTTTTTCCATTTTCAGATACTATGAGGAAGGGGAGTGGGGGAGCTGAACAAAAACGTAAGTATTCTTTGATTTCCTTCTCACAAACTAGTTGCAATAAATGTAAAGTCAGGCATAAGGTAGACTCAGATGAAACTTTCGGAATATTTGTCTGGAGGCATATGACGTTAGGTCAACATTGAATCGACATTGAGTCAACGCCCCATGACATTGAATCGACGTTGATTCAGTGTTGATTGACCGTTGTGTGGGGGACGCGTCCACCCCTTTGGTTTCTCTCTTCCCCTGTCCTACAAGTGTCAAAATAAAAGGTATGTTAAGCTGAGTTAGTTTGTTTTGTGATTGGTTGATTTCCTTCGCACAAATGAGTTGCAATAAATGTAAGGTCATGCATAAGGTAGACTCAGATGAAACTTGCGGAATATTTGTCTGGAGGCATACGACGTTAGGTCAACATTGAATCGACGTTGAGTCAACGCCCCATGACATTGAATCGACGTTGATTCAGTGTTGATTGACCGTTATGTGCGGGATGCGTCCACCCCTTTGGTTTCTCTCTTCCCCTGTCCTACAAGTGTCAAAATAAAAGGTATGTTAAGCTGAGTTAGTTTGTTTTGTGATTGCTTGATTTCCTTCGTACAAATGAGTTGCAATAAATGTAAGGTCAGGCATAAGGTAGACTCAGATGAAACTTGCGGAATATTTGTCTGAAGGCATATGACGTTAGGTCAACATTGAATCGACGTTGAGTCAACGCCCCATGACATTGAATCGACGTTGATTCAGTGTTGATTGACCGTTGTGTGCGGGACGCGTCCACCCCTTTGGTTTCTCTCTTCCCCTGTCCTACAAGTGTCAAAATAAAAGGTATGTTAAGCTGAGTTAGTTTGTTTTGTGATTGGTTGATTTCCTTCGCACAAATGAGTTGCAATAAATGTAAGGTCAGGCATAAGGTAGACTCAGATGAAACTTGCGGAATATTTGTCTGGAGGCATATGACGTTAGGTCAACATTGAATCGACGTTGAGTCAACGCCCCATGACATTGAATCGACGTTGATTCAGTGTTGATTGACCGTTGTGTGCGGGACGCGTCCACCCCTTTGGTTTCTCTCTTCCCCTGTCCTACAAGTGTCAAAATAAAAGGTATGTTAAGCTGAGTTAGGTTGTTTTGTGATTGGTTGATTTCCTTCGCACAAATGAGTTGCAATAAATGTAAGGTCAGGCATAAGGTAGACTCAGATGAAACTTGCGGAATATTTGTCTGGAGGCATATGACGTTAGGTCAACATTGAATCGACGTTGAGTCAACGCCCCATGACATTGAATCGACGTTGATTCAGTGTTGATTGACCGTTGTGTGCGGGACACGTCCACCCCTTTGGTTTCTCTCTTCCCCTGTCCTACAAGAGTCAAAATAAAAGGTATGTTAAGCTGAGTTAGTTTGTTTTGTGATTGGTTGATTTCCTTCGCACAAATGAGTTGCAATAAATATAAGGTCAGGCATAAGGTAGACTCAGATGAAACTTGCGGAATATTTGTCTGGAGGCATATGACGTTAGGTCAACATTGAATCGACGTTGAGTCAACGCCCCATGACATTGAATCGAAGTTGATTCAGTGTTAATTGACCGTCCACCCCTTTGGTTTCTCTCTTCCCCTGTCCTACACGTGTCGAAATAAAAGGTATGTTAAGCTGAGTTAGGTTGTTTTGTGATTGGTTGATTTCTTTCTCACAAATGAGTTGCAGTAAATGTAAAGTCAGGCATAAGGTAGACTCAGGTGAAACTGGTTCAATATTTGCTCTGTCTCTTGATTTCCTTCGCACAAATGAGTTGCAATAAATGTAAGGTCAGGCATAAGGTAAATGTAAGGTCAGGCATAAGGTAGACTCAGATGATAAAACTTGCCAAATATTTGCTCAAATTGAATCACTGTTGATTCAATTTCATGGGGTTGAATCGACGCAATAAATGTAAGGTCAGGCATAAGGTAAATGTAAGGTAAGGTAGACTCAGATGATAAAACTTGCCAAATATTTGCTCAAATTGAATCACTGTTGATTCAACTTCATGGGGTTGAATCGATGCAATAAATGTAAGGTCAGGCATAAGGTAAATGTAAGGTCAGGCATAAGGTAGACTCAGATGATAAAACTTGCCAAATATTCGCTCAAATTGAATCACTGTTGATTCAACTTCATGGGGTTGAATCGACGCAATAAATGTAAGGTCAGGCAGAAGGTAAATGTAAGGTCAGGCATCAGGTAGACTCAATGATAAAACTTGCCAAATATTTGCTCAAATTGAATCACCGTTGGTTCAACTTCATGGGGTTGAATCGACGCAATAAATGTAAGGTCAGGCATAAGGTAAATGTAAGGTCAGGCATAAGGTAGACTCAGATGATAAAACTTGCCAAATATTTGCTTAAATTGAATCACCGTTGGTTCAACTTCATGAAAGGACCATTCTGACACAAATTTAGTCCAATTCTATTGAGATTTTCTAATTTTCACATTTTGCTATTTTCAGTAAAAGACACCAACATGACTGGTCTACATTTAGATACGTTTGAAACACTTCAATGCAAGAATTGTTTTGCCACAAATTTTGTCAAAGTCCATTCAGCGGTTACTGAGATATTGTCATTTTCATGTTTTGGGCTATTTTAGTAAAGGCCTATGGCAGCCATCTTGGAATGCCAAAATGCAAAAATCGAAAAAGCTCCATGAAAGGACCATTTGGACAAAAAATTAATCCAATTTCAGTGATATTTTCTAATGTTCTAATGTTGCTATTTTTAGTAACAAAAACCAACATGACTGGTCTATATTTATAGTTACTTTTGAAACATTTCACTGCAAGAATCATTTTGCCACAAATTTCGTCAAAATCCATTCAGCGGTTACTGAGATACTGTCATTTTCATGTTTTAGGCTATTTTTAGTAACGGCAGATGGCAGCCATCTTGGAATGCCAAAATGCAAAAAATTGAAAAGGCTCCATGAAAGGACCATTCTGACACCAAATTATGCCAATTCCACTGAGATTTTCTAATTTTCACATTTTGCTATTTCATACATGTGATGAACTCTTGAGGACCATGTGGGAGATCTAGATTTCATTTCAGGGAGATTGAGTTCCTCATCAGGGAGACTTTTTGACAGCAACTTTGACGCGTTGTTTCGAGTACTTACTGTTTGTTTTTTTTTGTTGGTGGTGGGGGCAGGGGGGGGGGGCTTCTTGTTTTAAAATAAAACATGAACTAAAGTACAGTTGTATAGTTTGTCTAACTTCTTTACTTTTGAGTTACTCAATACTTCAAATATAACCTGAAAAGTATGCCATTTCAGTGCAGTAACACTACCATTTACAGTGTAATTCAACAGTACTGTTCATAGTGTTAGTGCTGACCATTCCATTGCTAAGAAACAATCTGAATATCTGGCATTCTCAAACCATCACCCCTCCCCACTTTTTCCTAACCCTCTTTCAATATAAAAGTCCAAAATTGCATCTTGGATGATGGGTCCGATTTGCTCCAGTTATTTTGATGAAAGCTGATACTTGTTACAAACTCAAAATCTGTTTATCTCAAAACCGAGTTATATTCTACACTTTCATGAACATACCTGTCATTAGAGCTGTCTATTTTTGTTGAATATTAGATTAAGAACAAATATAGCTGCATATTTGGATCAGTAAACTTGTAGAATGGCATATTTCTGTCTCAGTCAGATGCAATCGGACATCCTCGCCGATATCTTCGTTCAATTCAGGATATGGAATTGGCGGAAGTGTTACGATTGAGTCAGATGCTGAAGATCGAGGATTTCCCATGTTTTATTTATAAATTCACACTGGTTCTCATTTCGCATACGGTGCATCTGAACCGGCGGGAACTGGATAGAAAAATGCGGGAAACTATTCTTAAAGTGAACGAACCGACTTAAATAAAACAAAACAAAAAAAAATTGCTGGCACCGTGATGATTTCATGAAAGTATGATCTGATCAGCCTGCGCAAATTTTGCATGATCGATAATGACTGTACATTACGTATCTGACATGTTTACTGAAAAAAATCGATATGGAATCATTGTCGATTGGCGGCACTTCCATCTATTGCATTCGTGCAACTCAATGACATAAACAATGACCGATGCATAAAGCCGCAACGCAATAAAAGTTATTTGCTCTCGGTAAAAGTTACCTGCTATTACATTTAGAACAGGTACCTTTACTGGTGCGCTAGCCAATTTAACACCTCGCTGCGTCTGATCAGCGAATACCCTTCGGAATGACACGTCCTATATTGCACCCTGTTAGGTAATTAGGTCACGGACAGTTAATCCTTTTGACAGCCGCCGGCTAAGTAGTTACCGCAAAATGGACGGTTCAGAAAAAATTATGACAGGAAAATTCAGCATCCGGGAGATTCTGAATACTTTCCGGGAGCGCGGGAGATGGGCTCCATTTCCGGGAGACTCCCGGATGATCCGGGAGACATCACATGTATGCTATTTTAAGTATCAGAGACCAATATGACTGGTCTGTATTTAGTTACGTTTGAAACACTTCAATGCAAGAATCATTTTGCCACAAATTTCGTCAAAATCCATTCTGCGGTTACTGATATATTGTCATTTTCTTTTTTTGTGCTATTTTTAGTAACGGCAGATGGCGGCCATCTTGGATTGCCAAATTGCAATTAATCAAAATGGCTTTATGCAAGGACCATTCTGACACAAAATTGGTTCAATTCCATTCAAGGGTTCTTGAGAAATTGTCATTTTTCTGTTTGTGCTATTTTTAGTAACAGTCCCCCTGGTGGACATCTTGGATAGTCAGTTGGCACAAATTTGAAATAATTTTATTCAACCACCATTTCTGATCAAATCTGACCAGAATCCATTTAAGATTTCTTGAAATATTGGCATTTGAGCAAAAATCGGTCTTTTAAACGCTAAGTAGGTCACTGTGACCTAATTCCACTATGGATGTAAACAGAAAGTAGGTCACTGCAACAAAACTCTGCTACAGATTTCCTTCATTTTTACAATTCTATATACCAATGTTCCACTGATGTTCCATGCCAAATTTCAGACAAATATACCCAGTGGTTCAGGAGAAGAAGATGATTAATTTTTAAATTTTTGCTTTTTTTAGTAACTGCCATCTTGGATATTCGACCTGACCCAATTTTACAATTCTGAGACCTTGGTGTCAGGTCATGCTCCATGTGAAATTTGAGAGCCATGGATCCAGTAGTTTTATAGAAGAAGTTTGAATAATTTGTTTTCAATTGTTGACGGACGACGCATGACGCACAATGCACAACGAACGCCGGACGCTTTGGTATGACAATAGCTCACTATGGCCCTGCGGGCCAGGTGAGCTAAAAATACGTTAACTTTATTTAAAAATGTCAGAACATCATATTAGTTGTTTTAAAATCAGTAAATGCTAAATTATTTGACTGGCAATATACAAACAGGGAAGCATCTGATCAGCTGTCTCAACTAAAAAAAAAAAAACACACAAAAAAATACCACTTTCCGAAATTATATTTTCTTTCACAGTTCAGACACGTCCATACTTTGCCAGTATAAGGAGGGTATAACCTCCGTTGCATCCAACTGATCTGGGTCTTTACTGTTTGCAAATATGGGACACTTAGCATTACATTTATTGGTTATACCAGTATCAGTTTAATATGTACACATAATACTTATCAGCAGCAACAGTGGTGAATACCTACTGAATAGTTAGTGGGTCCAGATACAGGTGTGAGATTCTACATGTGTAAGATGATAATGAATCCACCACCTTTGAACTGGAACCATGCTAAGACAGAGATAGGGCTATTGCCATTATCAACTAGGTGCTAAAAAGTTTAACTACAAACTGCTCAGGACTGTTGTATCTTGGCCTTTGTATGTATATGCATATCATGCCGTGTACATGCTCTTAGAGAACTGACCCCGACCGACCCGACTTACTGCTATATAAACTTCGGGGTATCGATTTCACATGTGTTTCTAATGAAACTGGTCGTATAATCCTCCGGTATACCAATAAATGATACAGAATTGTGCAACTTCGCAGCAGTGCCCCAGGTGGTGAAGATAACGCTGTTAACCGATTTTCTCTAGTTAAAAGTAAAACATAAATATCCTGCATCCTAATCTTGATATAAACTAGAAAATCGAAATCCTTGTTAAAAGTTATGTTGTTTAGGCGTTTTGAACGGATTTCTACGTTAAAATTTAAGCGTTTTGTAATATAACAATTTTGTAATGGCACGGGAACCAGCGAAACAGTATTCCCTCTTTTACAGCCTTTATAAGAAATAGTTCCAGTTGTATTGCAAACTTATTTTCGTGTGATACTTCAAAAATATGTCTTCAAACACACTGACTGTATTTAGAATTAAAGTAGACAAAACTTTATCATTTAATATGCGATTTTCTAGAGTATTTTATGAGAGCGTTCTTTAATCGGCGCACTAATACCGAGAATTAGGTTTCAGTAACACCGCTGATAAAATACTATATGCTTGAATTACCTGTATTATTAACCGGGAACCAGAGATATTGGCAAAAGAAGTTCACAGAGCATGTTTAGCTGATACCTGCAGTGTCCAGATAATTAGGGGATGGCGAAAACATGTTCTGATTATCAGTTAGGCATAAATTTTAGGTTATTTTTCTCTATGAGGATGTACACATCATGAAATATATTTTCTTTGACATTCACTTTATATAATGAACATCACTGCCTTTTATTTTGTGAAAGAGTTTTTGGATGTATAAATCTGGTCATGTTATATGTATATGCTACATTGTATAATTTCTTGTCTCAACTGAGACACCTACCTTTGTACATAATGTATTTTATATTAAAAGAAGTGAGATTCATAAGAATGAGATTCACATATCTGAATAAATATATAATTGTATTCATATACCACCGAGATTCCCATACAGTAACACAATCTCATGTATACACCTTTCTGTCTATAAATTTAATTATTCTCTCTAGGGTGAGATTCACATAAATGCATCTTATTCACAGAATATTTGTGCCATATATCTGAGATGAGTTGAAGAATGTCGGCACTTGCTGAGCGCTTGATGTACCAAGTTGTACGCAATTTTGTGTGTATCGAGCAAGTGGGCCGAACACTCGCATTGTTTGCATATCTGGGGTCCTGGGTGCATGTATCTTTCTATCTAGAAGTGAGATTCATATTCACATATTTCATTCAGTCATATATAGCGTATATCTGTGTAAAGAAATGAATGAGATTCATATCACTGAGAAAAAATATCTGCTATAATAATTACCATATTAATCCTATTAAACACCCCAGGGGAGTTGCATTAAAGTGGATGTTATTTAGAGCCTAAAGAGAAGCAAATCAGTCACTGCCAAAATACCTCTTATAAACAGTATTAAGGTGAATGGATATGTTTGCAACTGGAGTAATGGTACTTTTTTTTTTGCCTCCCTTCTCAATAGGGTTCAGCTCTTTAAGGAAAAAATTTGCTCCTCTAGGAGCAAATTCTTTCCTTGAGGAGTGGACCTCATTTGTAAGAGCCAGAGAAACTCACAGGAATTCATATTGTTTCCCTTTATAAAACTGATGAAAAACACGGAGGCTGGCAAGTCAATAATTAACATTATTTTTGAAAAAAAAAGGCAGGAGGTGTTCATTAGAGAGGGGCATTGATTAGGATTAATATGGTATACCAAAAGAGCAAAAGACAATAATATGCTCTGTCTGACATTAAAGTGTATGGGTACATCAGGTTTTTCTGCCATTTTTACAAAGAGGAACAACTTTTATGATTTTCTGTTTGCTTCCAAGGATTATGAAGCCCTTCCAAAAAAGGGCTTTACTATAAAGGGAAATAATTTTCTACTGGAGGAAAAAATTCTTTTATCTAACAGTTAACCTAGGGCCAGCCGTTCAAAAAGTTAATATATTTCCTTAAAATGTCAAATGTTAATATCTCAAATACGCCAATATTTTTTGTTGAAAAAATGTGAGAAGCTTTTGCAGCATTTGCAAAAGCTTCTCACATTTTTTCAGCAAAAAAGTCAGTGTATTTGGCAAAAGAGTCATTCAACACTTTACAAGTTGACAACTTAACGAGCTTGATAGGCTACTGATGTTTTGAACAACTGGGCTCTGGTCTTCTCTTAAAGGAAAAATTGGTTCCTAGGGGAGCAAATTCTTTTAATGAAGACTTGATCCCAATACGAAGGGAGGCAAACATGAAAATGGCAGAGTTGCTTCCCCTGGAAGTGCACATATTCACCTTAATCGGCTAACTCTATTAATACAGTAGTTTCACATTTTCAGGAAAAAATACTGTTCATGGTGCAAATAATTCTGCCTCCTGACTTTGTTTTTAACACCATTCACAAGTTTCTTTTTTGAAAAAATTACAAACACTGGTTCTTGGATGAAACTAAATTCAAAATTTCTTCTCCTTTCCTTGGCCTTTTTTGGCTTGCGCTCTCCAGTATTCAAGTGGTTTAGTGATACCGAGTTATTTTCGGAAGAAATGATACGTCACGCTTAGTCGGAAAATACCAGGAGAGTGTGTACACAGTGAGTGTGTACTGCAACGATTCGTTCTAAACTATTTTTATGGCCGAAATTAAGCCAAAAGATCGAAAAGTTCGTTCCGGTTTGAGACAGCATTTCTTCATTATTTTCTTCACAGACATAACAAACAAATACCTCGTCCGATTTTGTCTATTTTTATCCATATCCAATTTGCCTCATCTGCTAAAAATAACGATGGAAACTTTATTTCTATTTTTGATAGTTCATGTACTTTGTTTTTTTTTTTTTAAATATTTCCGTTAAAAAGCACGTTTTTCTTTTGCAAATGCCTTGAACTTGGCCACATTTCGTTTGCTTTTTATATAAACAGATTACATAAAAAATGAAACTCTGAATGCAATGCAAAGTATTTGGCTTTGCATCCTAAGAAATATACCAAAACTTGTGTAAGAAACAGTGTTTATATATAGCTTAGCGCAAAGCATTAGCTTTTCCAAAAAAACATGCAGCGGTGTCGCAAAAACTAGGCCTTAGGGCATCGCATAATCTGACTAGTCAGAGCAGCCGGCAAACTGTCCAGCGCCGATGCATTCGTTGGATCTGATCAGTCTTTTTTGGCATATATATATTCTTCATCTTTCATGCTGAGGCTAGACTGATCAGACTTCGCTTATGCCGGAGTGGGCTGATTTTTGTATCAGTGGAAAATCTGAAAGAGCAGAGTTCAAATTTATTGTTTGAATTTAGAAACAAGCGCTTTTGACAATTTTCTTCCCTTATCACATTTACTGAAAAGAGATCGAGGGCTTAGTGCAAGACTAGTCTAACTCCATATTTCGAAACTTTTCAGGAGAAGCAAAAAACTGATTATTACAGTACATAAACAAAATATTAATATGAAATTTGACACATTTACATAAAATATGGGAAGAAATGCTTACATTATTCAATTTTATTAATTTATTTGTGTTAAATTAGGTTTTTGTGACTTAGACTTCTTTTGCGCTGAAAAGTTTAGTGCAAGACTGGTCTAACTTGAGATAGACTTTTTTTTCAAATGCAAAATAAAGTCATTATAAAACAAATTTTAACAATTTTTACAGTTTGAAGGCAAAAACTCAATAAGCATGAGCTGTGAAATAGCTATTTAAGAACTTTAAACATTTAAAAAGGACAATTTATATAACTTTTTTTTTGTAAGTGCAAAACTAGTCTAACTTCAAATCCACTTTTTCTTAGCGCAATACTAGTCTATCTCAAGATAGACTAGTCTTGCACTAAGAAAAATGAGGAAAATATTTTGAAATGAAAAGATTCCATGTTTTACTACCCAAAAACTGTTTACTAAAGTGTTAAAAAAACACTGTACCTAGACCTGTAAACAGTTAGAGACTATAAGAACTTGTATCTAAATTTATAAAACTGAAAACTTAGCCATTTATCCGTGGTACGCTCTTTAAAATCAAATTCATCTCATTGAAGTTAGACTAGTCTTGCGCTAAAGATTTGGCTCATTTGGCTCCTAGACTATTTTTAAATTAGGAATAAAAGCATTTTTTGCAAAAACATGAATCTTAATATTTTCAAAGAATGTGTATTTGACCATCAAGTTTTCAAAACTGCAAAAAAGTGAATTTGTGAAAAATAGTGAGTTAGACCAGTCTTGCACTGAGCCCTCGAGATAAATTTCATTTGTCGGGAGTTCATGGAAATACGAAAGCAAAGGGTTCTGTGCTTTGTTGTTCCCAAATGGTGTAAAGCAAGTTATTGTCCTAAACATAAGCAACATGCATTTTCTTCTCAGAGTGTTCCAGTCACTGCCACTGATGCAACTAAAACAAAAAATAAACTTCAGTGACTATAAATTTATTGTCTTCTTTTGATGCCAAGTTCAGATGTGCCAAGATTCCATAGACATGGGTTTGAAACAGTCTTTCCTAAAATTTTGATTCAGACTAAATGTGACTTAACAGCCGTGAAGAAAAAACTTGAAATAGGTTCATATAGTTATTTTCCTTGAGACATGCCTAAAAACGTTGGAAAACTGTTTTTGTTTTTGTTGTTGTTGTGTGTGTGTGTGTGTGTGTGTGTGTGTGTGTGTGTGTGTGTGTGTTAAATATTTTTTCAATTTGTTTTTCAAATAAATTCTACACTTGCTTTTACCTTACACCCGTGGATAATGCAACCATTCAATAAGTTAGAAATTAATTACTTTGCTAAATAAAAGTTAGCAACAGAAAGTGCACTAACAATCGGGTTCACTTCAATAACAGCTCATGAAAATTTCACTGTCTTAGCTGTGCAAGCCTTCCTTTTAAAAGGAAATTTTATTACTAGATATTAACATTATCACATGATCAGTTGGAAGCATAAAGGTAGGTTTACAAGGCGCTACATGTTGCATTGCAACATATATCAACGTGTAAACACCCCAAAACATACGTTGCATGATACAAATCTGTTGCATATAACGTCTTATCATCTACACAAAAACTACTAGCAAAAAAGTGGTTGCCGTATAAACCCAGCTTAACATTTGCTCACGTTTGCTTAGCAAGGGGATGACATAATTTGCACCGAGCCTTTTATTATGATTGCACACCCTCATAATTACAATTTGAGCCGCGACACGACAAAACCAACAATGTGGTTGTGCGCCCAGCGCAGACTCAGATCAGCCTTGGCATCTGCTCAGTTTGATAAGACTCTTCGTTAAGAGCTCAAATTGTAGCTAAGGGTCTAAGCTACCTCCATGTGGACAGCGAAGACTCTGATCAGACTGGGCAGATGCCCAGGCTGATCTGAGTCTGCGCTGGGCGCACAACCACATTGTTGGTTTTGTCATGTCGCGGCTCATTTATGCACTTGGTACAAGGTTCTAATCATGATTATACCAGTGTGACACTTCGTTGCTCCGTAAATTACATGTAAATTCAAATTCTGCACTGTTAACAATTTAGATGAAACATAATCTCACAAACTTTATGCTGCAAAATTGAGTGCCATTGGCAAAACACAAAACTTAATAACCTTGAATAAAAAGATACTGTATACAGTAAAGTTTGGACTCCTAAAAATTTCTCCAATTTCCAAATTTGGACATTCCAAACTTTTGTCCCAGTTATAAATCAGCATGCTATTTCCTGTATACATATATTTTGTGTATTTCAGTGAAGAAGAGCTTACTCAGCTTGCATTTGAGATTTTACAAGGTCTGACATATCTGAGTAAACACCATGTCACACACAGGAACCTCAAACCAGAGAATGTGCTCTTTGATGTCGAGGTGAGAACTATGCCTTCTTCATTGTCATGACAGCTTAAACTAATTTTTTTTTTTTTTTTTTTAGGTAAATAGGTACACCACAGTGTTAGAAATAAAACCCAGACAGCAGCTTGCCCAGGGGGCAACCTGAAATGAATTTCAACTTGCTCCCCCCCCCCCCCCCCCCCCACAAGATTTCAGCTAAACCCCCACCCTGTATTTCATTTAATTTAAACCTTTTAGATGTCATTTTCTTCTGAAGTCACATCAGTAAACATAGTCCGGAAATGCTCTCCCTTTCTAAGACCCTTAGCATAAATTCATGAACTTCAGAGATAACTGACCAACAGTTTTGATCACATCTGCCTAATCATTTTCACAGCCCTACTGTGACTGGGAATTTTTTTTTATTTTTCTCCTTCAAAACACTATATTGGTGGGTTTCAAACTTCTCATGCAAAACTTCCAAAAAGACATGAAACAAAATTATTTTCCAGAATTTTATTTCCCAGAATTTCAGGTTGTCCAGGGGGCAACCTTCCAAGACATCAGCTTTCCCACAGCAAATTTAACCCATGTCGGGCAAGTGGGCAATTGCTTATTTCTAACACTGAAACTGTCACCACTATGTTTTTTGCCATTTTTGTCTCACATGGGACTAGCAGTAGCCAGACATAGGTATTACGTTCTGGTCTCGGCAGCAGCATAATTTTTGCATTAAGTTTTCTGGTCTAGCTCTGCTTTGTGACAATGGGCTGACAGGCGAGACATAGCATTCCATGGAATTCTCGTTTCAGAGGAAGCCAACTTTTGTGACTTCCTGTTTGCTTTCCTACGTGACAAATCCCTTCTGAATTGGGCTCTACTCCTTTTAGAGTTATACCCCATTGAGAATGGGGGCAAAAGGAAAATGGCATAGTTGCTTCCCTTGACAGTGTATCCCGTCACTTTACAGTCTGGTCTGGGTCTGCACTGTTATACCAGCTTTTGTGTCCATTTATTTAGGATAAATGCATTAACTTCAAATCCGCTAAAACAAACATAAAAGAATTTGCAAACAGTGTACTGCTGGATCCAGCTGAGGCGGCTCATAATGAGCTGTATCATCTGGATCTACACTGTTAGCCATCAAGTCTTTGAATTGTCTATATGATATACATGTAGTTGCGACAACATTTTTTCGAAATTACATTGTCTGCAATTTCAGTGCTTTAAAGAATAATCGAGGTAAATCATCGGTTTTATGTTTGGAAATTTCGTTTTACGGCGACGCGCCAGCGAGGCCATTAAACGCAATTTGCGACCATAAAACCGATGATTTATCTCCCCAAATGACAATTTTCAATACAGTTATCCCCATTCTAATGCACTTACGTAATGACGTCGGGTTTCCGACAGTATATAAACCAAACCTCAGCCAATGAGAAGTGCTGTTATTTAATGACGTCGGGTTTGCGACTGTATATCGCAGAATATACTATCGCAAATTTTTGATGTTATCCAATCAGACGTCGCGTTGCATACGTAAGTGCATTATAATTCTAATTATGCCCCCAATTTCGGAGAAATTGTGGGGGCATATTGGTTTGGGCCTGTCCGTCTGTCCGTCTGTCTGTCTGTCCGTCTGTCATTTCAAGAACCGTAAGAGCTAGGAGCTTGAAACTTTATACACATGATCAGTATGAAAAATAAGCGAACACGTGTTTTTTCTTTTTTCCGCGGGTCACATATTTCAAGAGTTATGCCCCTTTTTCGACTTAGCCTGCGGAACCTTGTGAACAAAATATCTCAAGAACCCCTGATGCTAGGATCATGAGGTTTTGCAGGATGGGAATGCCCAAGGTGTAGATGACCTGATTAACTTTTGAAACAAATTCGTGAATTTTTGACCGAGTTATGCCCCTTTTTCGACTTAGTGCATTGTAAGCCTATGGAACCTTGTGAACAAAATATCTCAAGAACCCCTGAAGCTAGGAGCATGATTTTTTGCAGGAAGATACTGCCTGTGGTGTAGATGACCTGATTAACTTTTGAAAAAAATTCGTGAATTTTTGGTCGAGTTATTCCCCTTTATCGACTTAGTGCATTAAGGCCTATGGTACAAAGGTACCCTTACATATAGTCAAGAACAATAAGAGCTAGGAACTTGAAAACTTTATACACATGATCAGTATGGAAAATAAGCAGACCCGTATTTTTTTATTTTTCCGCCGGCAATGTATTTCCAGAGTTATGCCCCTTTTTATGCCCCCAATTTCGGAGAAATTGTGGGGGCATATTGGTTTGGGCCTGTCCGTCTGTCCGTCTGTCCGTCTGTCCGTCTGTCATATCAAGAACCGTAAGAGCTAGGAGCTTGAAACTTTATACACATGATCAGTATGAAAAATAAGCGAACACGTGTTTTTTCTTTTTTCCGCGGGTCACATATTTCAAGAGTTATGCCCCTTTTTCGACTTAGCCTGCGGAACCTTGTGAACAAAATATCTCAAGAACCCCTGATGCTAGGATCATGAGGTTTTGCAGGATGAGAATGCCCAAGGTGTAGATGACCTGATTAACTTTTGAAACAAATTCTTGAATTTTTGACCGAGTTATGCCCCTTTTTCGACTTAGTGCATTGTAAGCCTATGGAACCTTGTGAACAAAATATCTCAAGAACCCCTGAAGCTAGGAGCATGATTATTTGCAGGGGGATACTGCCTGTGGTGTAGATGACCTGATTAACTTTTGAAAAAAATTTGTGAATTTTTGAATGAGTTATTCCCCTTTTTCGACTTAGTGCATTGAGGCCTATGGTACAAAGGTACCTTTACATATAGTCAAGAACAATAAGAGCTAGGAACTTGAAACTTTATACACATGATCAGTATGGAAAATAAGCAGACCCGTATTTTTTTATTTTTCCGCCGGCAATGTATTTCCAGAGTTATGCCCCTTTTTCGACTTAGCCTGCGGAACCTTGTGAACAAAATATCTCAAGAACCCCTGATGCTAGGAATGAGACTTTGCAAGATGAGAATGCCCAAGGTGTAGATGACCTGATTAACTTTTGAAACAAATTCGTGAATTTTTGACCGAGTTATGCCCCTTTTTCGACTTAGTGCATTGTAAGCCTATGGAACCTTGTGAACAAAATTTCTCAAGAACCCCTGAAGCTAGGAGCATGATTTTTTGCAGGAAGATACTGCCTGTGGTGTAGATGACCTGATTAACTTTTGAAAATAATTTGTAAATTTTGGATTGAGTTATGCCCCTTTTTCAACTTAGTGCATTATTTGCCTATGGAAGCTTGTGAACAAAATAACTGGAGAACCCCTGATGCTAGGATCATGATTTTTGCAGGTTGATATTGCCCAAGGTGTAGATGACCTGATTAACTTTCAAAAACAATTCGTAAATTTTTGACTGAGTTAAGCCCCTTTTTCGACTTAGTGCATTGTAAGCCTATGGTACAAAGGTACAAGCATTATTGGATGAACCTTCTCTAGAGACAAGCATATGGTTGGGGGCATAGTGTTTCATAAACACATTTTCTAGTTCGACTTAGCCTTTGGGACCTTGTGAACAAAATATCTCAAGAACCCCTGATGCTAGGATCATGAGGTTTTGCAAGATGAGAATGCCCAAGGTGTAGATGACCTGATTAACTTTTGAAACAAATTAGTGAATTTTTGACCAAGTTATGCCCCTTTTTCGACTTAGTGCATTGTAAGCCTATGGAACCTTGTGAACAAAATATCTCAAGAACCCCTGAAGCTAGGAGCATGATTATTTGCAGGAAGATACTGCCTGTGGTGTAGATGACCTGATTAACTTTTGAAAAAAATTCGTGAATTTTTGATTGAGTTATGCCCCTTTTTCGACTTAGTGCATTGAGGCCTATGGTACAAAGGTACCTTTACATATAGTCAAGAACAATAAGAGCTAGGAACTTGAAACTTTATACACATGATCAGTATGGAAAATAAGCAGACCCGTATTTTTTTATTTTTCCGCCGGCAATGTATTTCCAGAGTAATGCCCCTTTTTCGACTTAGCCTGTGGAACCTTGTGAACAAAATATCTCAAGAACCCCTGATGCTAGGATCATGAGGCTTTGCAAGATGAGAATGCCCAAGGTGTAGATGACCTGATTAACTTTTGAAACAAATTCTTGAATTTTTGACCGAGTTATGCCCCTTTTTCGACTTAGTGCATTGTAAGTCGATGGAACCTTGTGAACAAAATATCTCAAGAACCCCTGAAGCTAGGAGCATGATTTTTTGCAGGAAGATACTGCCTGTGGTGTAGATGACCTGATTAACTTTTGAAAAAAATTCGTGAATTTTTGATTGAGTTATTCCCCTTTTTTGACTTAGTGCATTGAGGCCTATCGTACAAAGGTACCCTTACATATAGTCAAGAACAATAAGAGCTAAGAACTTGAAACTTTATACACATGATCAGTATGGAAAATAAGCAGACCCGTATTTTTAGCTCACCTGAGCCGAAGGCTCACAGGTGAGCTTATAGTATAGGCAGGCATCCGTCGTCCGTCCGTCCGTCCGTCCGTCGTCCGTCGTCCGTCCGTCAATATTTTCAAACAACATCTCCTCTGAAACTACAAGGCCCATTGTTACCAAATTTCATATATAGCATCTATAGGCAGGGGGAACCAATAATACTGTTTTTTATCCAAATTGGTCTAGAACTCTGGTTGCCATGGCAACTTAAAGTTGCCATTGACTTGTATGGGGAAAATTAAAAATTTGCATTTATTGCTATGTCACTGCAGATATTTTGACAAAATTTTTATAGTAATGTTTCTAGAATTGTCCTCTATCAACCACATGAAATTTATTCAAATTGCGCTATTTGGCTGGTTGCCATGGCAACCAAATGGTTAATAATTGAAAAAAAAGTATTAAAAAAATCATCTTGTCAAAAACTAGGTGGCCGCTAAAGCTCAAACTTTATGGAAAGGACCTTGATACTAACTACTATAACAATACTGTTTTTCATGGCGATTGCTCTGGCAGTTTGGTTGCTATGGCAGCTTATAGTTTTCATTGACTTACAATGGGAAAATTGAAAATTTGCATTTATAGCATTGTCCCTGCAAATATTTTGGCCAATTTTTTTCAGAAATGTTCCTTGAGTTGCCCTCTACCAAAATGTATGATATTTTTGCAAATTGCACAATTTGGCTGGATGGCATAGCAACCAAATGGTTAAAAATAGAAAAAAAAAATAAAAATCATCTTCTCAGAAGATGTGTGGCTGATAAAGCTCAAACTTTACAGAAAGGATCTTTAGTAGTACCAGCCTCTATAGAATAATTGTTTTTCATGGCAACTGCTCTGGCAGTTTGGTTGCTATGGCAACTTCTAGTTTCCATTGACATATAATGGTAAAAGTGGAAATTGGCAGTTTTTGCTGTCTAATTGCAGTTATTTAGAATATTTTTTCTACAAAAATGTCTCTTGAGAAGTCCTTTATGATTCATATGAATTTTGTCTAAATCACTGAATTTGTTTGGATGCCATGGCATAATAAAGGGTAAATTTTCTAAGAGAAATATTAAAAATTCTTCCACTCCTGTAAAGAAGCCATAAGGGGGATGAAGCTGAATCTCTGCATACATGCTAATGACATTTAGTCTGTATATAAATTGTGTTGGTTTTTTAGCTCACCTGAGCCGAAGGCTCACAGGTGAGCTTATAGTATAGGCAGGCATCCGTCGTCCGTCGTCCGTCGTCCGTCCGTCCGTCCGTCAGTCCGTCCGTCCGTCAACATTTTCAAACGACATCTCCTCTGAAACTACAAGGCCCATTGTAACCAAATTTCATATATAGCATCTATGGGCAGGGGGAACCAATAATACTGTTTTTTATCCAAATCGCATCATAACTTTGGTTGCTATGGCAACTTAAAGTTTCCATTGACTTGTATGGGAAAAATTGAAAATTTGCATTTATTGCTATGTCACTGCAGATATTTTGACAAAACTTTTGCAGAAATGTTCCTTGAGTAGTTCTCTATCAACTGAATGAAATTCATGTAAATTACACAATTTGGCTGGTTGCCATGGCAACCGAATGGTTAGAAATAGAAAAAATATTCAAAAATCATCTCCTCAGAAACTATACAACCAATAAAGCTCAAACTTCACAGGAAGGATCTTAGTACTAGCCTCTATAAAAGTACTGTTTTTCTTGGCTATTGCTCCAGCAGTTTGGTTGCTATGGGAACTGAAAGTTGCCATTGACTTATAATGGCAAAATGGAAAATTTGCATTTATTGCTATGCCACTGTGGATATTTTGACAAAACTTTCATAGAAATGTACCTTGAGTAGTCTTTAACCAGCCATGTTAAATTTATGCAAATTGCGCAATTTGAATGGTTGCCATTGCAACCAAATAGTTAAAAATAGAAAAATATTAAAAAATCGTCTCCGCAGAAACTGTGTGGCCAATAAAGCTCAAACTTTACAGAAAGAACCTTAGTACTAGCCTCTATAGAATTACTGTTTTTCATGGCAACTGCTCCAGCAGTTTGGTTGCTATGGCAACTAAGAGTTTCCATTAAATTATAATGGGGAAAATGGAAATTGGCAATTTTTGCTGTCTAACTGCAGTTATTTAGATTTTTTTTCTACAGAAATGTTTCTTGAGTAGTCCTCTACGATTCATATGAAATTTCTCCAAATCGCTGAATTTGATTGGTTGCCATGGCAAAATATAGGGTAAGTTTTCGAAAAAAAAAAAAAATCTTCTGCTCAGAAGCCATATGGGGGATGAAGCTGATATTGTGCAGATGTGTTGATGACAGTAGCCTCTACATAAATTTTATTCTTTTTCTTCCAATCCCATAAGAACTTTGGTTGCTATGGCAACTTAAAGTTTCCATAGACTTATAATGGGGAAAGTGGACATTTGCTATTTATTTCTGTGTTACTGCAGATATTTTGACAAAACTTTACAGAAATGTTCCTGGAGTAGTCCTCTACCAGCCATATGAATATTTCCCAAATAACTGATTTTGATTGGTTGCCATTGCAGCCAAAGATCTTCTTCTGAGAAGCCATTACGGGGGGGATAAAGCTTTTTTTCATAAATATTTGTGATATTATCTTCCACATAAATGGTGCTTTTTATTGCTGTTGTGCATGGTGTTTTGTTGCTGTAACCTCAGTGCTCAGGTGAGCGATATAGGGCCATTGGCCCTCTGGTTTGGCTTCTTTCTAGAGTGAAGCAATTACTTAGTCTTGACATACTTATAGGTCACTAAAGCAAACAGCGGGCTCGACCAGTTGTCCCTGGACAACCTTCTAGTGTTTTGTACTGATCAGCAGTATTGGATCCTAGCATACTAATGATTCAAACTAGTCTTAGTCCTGTTAATCAGCTAGAGTATGTTCTATCTTGATTTTAGGTTCTTTAATTTGCCGAGACAGTTATATTTTGCTGTGTATTTTGGGCCCGGTCAGTAGCAATTCTGGATTACTTCCGGTTGTATGCCCCTTTCAACAGTATTTCAGTCATATCAAGCTGCGGATGGGTTGGAATGAAAGGCTTTGTGTACTAGGGTCCTGTTTATGGTGGGAAAGTCATAGTCTAAGAGTTCCCCTTCCAGTGAGATTTGAACCTGTACCGCTAGCTAAGCAGGCTAGCACTTAACCCACTGAGAGCTGCTGTGGTTCCTCATAGACTTTTGGAACATTCCTGCTAGCTAAGTAGTTTTCTGTTGTCTTCACTGAGCAGATATACCGTATTAATCCTAATAAATGCCTCTGCTCTAATAAATGTCCCTTGCCTCTTTATCAAAAAATAATGTTGTATTAACTTGCATAAACTCCTGTATGCTGCTTTTCTTGATGAGGTAGCTCTTTAAAATGGGGTCAACTGCTCCTAGAGGAGCAAATTCTTACCTTTAAGAGTTGACCTTTACTGCTAAGGGAGGCAAAAAAAAATAGTGGAATTGTTTACCCTGCTGGTATATCCATTCACCTTATACTGGCTATTAGAAGTATTCTGGAAGTGGCTGGTTTGCTACTCTTTAGGCTCTAAATAATACCTCCCTTTTGTAAAATGCAACAACCCAAAGGCGTTTAATAGGATTAATATGGTAGTTTGTTGTCAGTGTCCTACTTACATTTATGTTTTATTACTTTCAGGACCTGAAATTACAGAACCTGAATGGACTAATACCTATACGTGCTTTACTGTGTTCTTATAAGTGCTTTAACTCTAAGGGACATGACTATTATGGAGTTGCCTTCCCTTGAAACAGCATTGGATGTATTTTAATCGTGATGGAGATACAGAGATAATGATAAGCCACACTTTTGGGGGAATCCAGTGGAAATTTATTGCTCAAAGTGCAAAAATGAAAGTAGTAATTTACAAACAGTGTATGCCCAGATGAGGCAGCTCATAAAGAGCCACCTCATCTAGAACTACATTGTACATGCCCTTGTCTTTGAATTCTCAATACAGAGCTTTTTTAAAAATTTTGTAGACATAAATTTTGTCACCTACCTTTATGGTATTTGAAGGGTTAATCATGATGGAGATAAAGGGCTAACTATACTTTGCGAAACGGAACGGAACGGAACGGAACAACTTCAGGGGTACACAACGGGGTCCATATGTAATTATTCTTGTCCACCTTATTTTACGATAGACTTTTTCCTGCCAAAGATATAATAGCCATGAATTTTATAATTTATTTAATTTTACATGTTTAATTGGTTACTTGTCGTTTTGCTATGCTTGCAACAGAAATATTTGTATCTCTGCAATAACTAACGTCACATTGTTCCGTTCCGTTCCGCAAAGTATAGTTATCCACACAGATATTTATAATTAACGGAACGGAACGGAACTAGATTTTTCTTTTTCGTTTTTAGCATCAAACAACATGCAGAACGAGCATTTTGCATAGCCTCAGGGATAAACAGGATTATCCAGAGATTGTATGATAGCACTGTATTTTACTTGAAGATCTAAATTTACATTTCACCATTTCACGCAACATGTTACATGTATTATCATTGCCAATCAGTCGGACATATCTGACGCGTAAAAGCTCCCCTTTGATCATGCACGCCTTCATTTTGGGCCGTAAATTCTTGTCTGCTATTGTACAAAGTATATGACGTTTTGTTGTGCAAGTCTAATTCTGCTTTAATATAGGCCTGCGTCAAACAAAACAGACATTTCTTCGTGCATGTGACCTCGTTGTCGTTCATTAATATATAAAGAATTAGATGCCCCTGCAAGTGTTTCTGTCATACATGTAGGTATGTTTTGTGGTTGCCGTCATGTTTAAACAAATGCAGATTTTTTTTCATTAGCGTTCACATAGTCCTTTCAATTTCAAATAAGGCTGAGCTTTTGGCTCCATATTATTCTATTATGAATACAACAGAAATGATTATACATGTATTCCCGCAAATACTGATAGTATCGTGTTCCGTTCCGTTCCGCAAAGTATAGTTGTCCACACTGATATTTATATTTAACGGAACGGAACGGAACAGAAATGCCTAATGTGTTAGGCTTCGTACAATATACAAAACCTATAGATGGCCTTACCCAGAAACGGTAAGAAGATTGCATAGCATTTTATTTGAAGTCACACAGTTACACTTCACGCGATATCTGGAAAGCGTTATGTTGAAAGTTTCACTTCACGCAATAACTGGAAAGCTTTATGTTGAACATGTATAATAATTATCAATCAACAAATTGATGAATAGAACTTTCCTAAGATTATGAGCGTTACTTGTCTGTTTCCTATCTCATTTGATTTTGTATTAAGACTGTATATTGCATGTGTCTCTTCTTTCGTTTTCGCAGGGTATCAGACGTTGTGCAAAACTATTTTTGTTCTGAAGTGAGTCAATCAAAACAGTCACTGATTTCAGCCTTACTCCTCTTATGTGTTAATTAAAAAAAGGGATAAAAAGAGAGGCACCAGGATGTGTGCCGTATTTGTAGATCTATTGAATGGTTGTCGTAGGTTCACCATGATTTATTAACCCTTTTTTCCAATAAGGCTGAGCTTGTGGCTTCAAATCATTACGTTTTAACTTATCAGAACTTGTTGTATCCCTGCAATTACTGATAGCTTCGTGTTCCGTTCCGTTCCGCAAAGTATAGTTATCCACACAGATATTTATAAATAACGGAACGGAACGGAACAAGAATTTCCTAGGCTCCATACACCACACAGAACCACTTTAACTTTGAATTGTTTTGCTCAACCTGTTCCACAAACGGCCTTATCCAGAGATTGTGCGATTGCACTGCATTTTATTCGAAGTCCGGAAGTTAGCCACAAGAAAGGCAATATCTGAAAGAGGATAGGTTTCCTACCCGGCGCTTAGAAACCCTCCTTTGATCTGGAGTTTCTTAAAATGGGATGCAGACTCCTGTGTTTGAGGTTTATTCAGACTAAATTGTGATTGGTGGACAAAATAAAGCCATAACACTGGTAGCCAGTTCAAAGTCGGCGACTTTGTATGGTCTATAGAGTTTAGGGACGTTAAATGTTGTTAATCTAATAATAATGATAATAGTATTATTGTGATTATTATTAATACGATTTAAACGTTCATAAATGGAATTTAAACAAAACACTATATTTTCACCATTGAATCTATTTGTAGTCCATTCAACCTGTAAGTTTCCTGATGAAGCAAATTTTGTGGCGTCATATAATGTGGGCGTTCGCCTTTCTTCTAAATGCTAGCGATCGCCAGAGCACCGCCGAGCGATCGCCAGAGCACCGCCGAGAGCTCGCTAGCGCTTGCGAGACACCATAAACAGTATCTCTTTTGCTTTCCAGTGTGGCGACCGCACAAAGCAGTTCCTTATTAGCTATTAACTGGGCGACGACATATTTCCCCAGTGGTAGCAAAAGTTTGTGTTGATCGTAGTATTTATTCAAATGCAGCTCAACGTTAATAAATATTGTTTATGCCTATTTTGGGAGACCACTATTGAAATATAAAAGAAAACTACTGAGCGAACGATTTCAGACATTCAAGAGCACATATACTTCTATCAAGCTGTCCCCGACCGCCCTCATAGTTTAACGCTTCTTGTTCCGTTCCGTTCCGCTAAGTATAGTTATCCACACCGATATTTATAATTAACGGAACGGAACGGAACAAGGTTTTCCAAAGGCTTTGGTGTTCTCTAAAGGCAGACTTTGCTCATAAACTATACTGATTAGTTCAATAGGAGGGATCCCACTAATCGATGCATTAAACTGTCATTTATCGGCAATGTGCAAAGATAACTATTAGCTAACCGCATCATCCACCTAATTGAAACAGCTTGCATATTACATGGTTTATCAGAGCTGTCTTTAGAGAATACCATAAGTACCTACAGTATTAGTACCTTTCAATACTTCCGATACTGTTCGTCAAATATGAAGGCGTGTCAAGTTCCTGGCAAAATAGCAAATAGTGTAGAACGTGATCAGTGTAGAACCACTTTCCGTGAAGCAGTCCGATCTAGGTCTACACTGCTTTGTTTGGGCCTGTCTGTCGTTTTTGTTCGTACCGTATTTAACAGCCTTTTTAATTTTTTGAGAGAAGCGGTAGGTCGAGTGGTTAGAGGCGCTTGGCTATGGTGCAGAATGTCTCTGGTTTGCCTATCAGGACTGAAAAAAATGTACATTGGTAGCTTTTTCGAACCAGGGAATGATAAAGGCAGCAAAAGGAGAGGAATGAGTCCCGCCTTTCATACCCTGTGTCCAAGATACAGTGGGCCTTCAAAACGCACAGCCACTACGGGGACTAGGCTACTGGAAACCTTAACTTTACTACAAATTTCTGTAACTGCGGAAACAGTCCTGCACTGACTATTTGGGCATTTTATAAAGTTACTGTATTGTTTCCAAAACTGGAACAAGTTGACAATGTCTCCAACACCTGCTGGTGGAATTGCAAACAGTCTAAACTAAGTCAGGCGGCTTGTGAAGCTCAGTGGAAGAAGTAGTCCATCAAGATTGAACAATGGCTCAGTCTGATCAGGGTCTGATCTGTCTACGCGGCAACATCTGTCTCAGTATTCAGATTATAGATTTTATGAATACCATCTTGATAGCTGAATGGATAAACCCTTCCAGAGGTTTATTTTTGCTGATCTGCGGACAATCCGGGAGGTACAGACAGAATTTGAACATCGCACAGCGAAAGGCTAGTGAAGGACTTTCGAAAAAGCAAAGCAAAATTACAGTATACATGGTACAACTACTACATGTACATGGTGGAATTTAACCTTTAAAATTCAGACTGAGCTTGTGGCTTCATTCAAGAAATATCTGTATTCCTGCAATAACTGATAGCATCATGTTCCTTTCCGCACCGGAAAGTCTGTAGCGGCCACCCTTTTCTGGTCCTTTAAACTAAAATTTTACTATACTTATCTACACCGATATTTATATTTCGTAATTAACGAAACACATTGGAACAAGAATTACCACAACGTATTGCGCTTCAAATAACTCACAGATCCTGGATCTGTCTCACTTCGATTTATTTTGTTATGCCGTATCTACGCCTCTTTGCATCTCAAAAAAATCTACTACTCTACGCTGGTATCATCCAGAGACAGCCTAAGCCATAGATGACATACAGATTGCATTGTAGTTTTATTAGAAGTCTGCGTGCTCAAAGTCAATGCCCCTATTTCCTAAACGCTATAGGCTCTATAAGAAAATCTGGTTTTCATTTTGATGCGAATTTAAATATTATCGAATGCGAATTATATAAACCAGCAAATTTTCACTATTCTGCATATTGTGGTTCATCCATCCATTTACTTTCCTAACTAGGCTGAGATTATTATTATTTCTGTGCAGCAAAACTGGCTGATCACTATATAAATACGTATGAAATTTTGTTCCGTTCCGTTCCGCAAAGTATAGTTATCCCCACCGATATTTATAATTAACGGAACGGAACGGAACAAGATTTCTCTGAGCTGTTTAATATTCATGAAATATTTAGAAACAACCTTCAACTAGACATACTTTTTCTTAGTCTTAGATGGTATGACGAGTGCATGGTAATTTGTCTAAAGTTAGATGTGAAACTAGGTAAATGCAATGTGTATGTAATGTACTGATAACATCTATGATCCCAAGGAAGATCAAGTCAATGGTTGCCGTAAGTTTTAAACAAATGCTGAACAATTTTCATCAGGGTTCACATATCATGATTTATTATCCTTTGAATTTTTTAGAAAGTTTGAGCTTATGCCTTCATAGAATTCAGTTTTAACGCAATAGAAGTCCTTGTGTCCCTTCAATTGCTGATGACATCATGTTCCGTTCCGTTCCGCAAAGTATAGTTATCCACACTGATATTTATAATTAACGGAACGGAACGGAAAAAGAATTTTAATTACGTTTTGAGCTTCATTGAACTTGCAGAATCTGCCCAATATGGGGACTATTATCCAGAGACGCCTTTATATTCACGGGAAACGGGATGTTTTATTCGAGCCCCCAAAGGTATGTTAGAAGTAAATTTGTTGAAGGTGATGTGCTGAACATGTTTGGTCTAGCGCAAGTCGGCAGGGCAACACAAATGTCCCCCAGTGTCACAGCCTAATGATGTTTAACTTGATGTGAAACTCGGATGAAAATGTCAACGAACAAATGGATGGACAGACGATCTATATCAAGTAAGCCTTATATGGCATGAAGATTGCATGGCAATTTGTCTTAAGTTACGAAGTTAAACTTTATGCAAAATGCATGCATGTTCCAACAACGCCTTTAATGTCTCCATAGTCCTACCGCTGAAAAACAAAAACAAAAAAAACGTCTACTGGCTGGAGATTAATGGCGGCCGCGTACACTAATCGCATCGTAGGAACAAAAGATAAACAACTTCCTCACTTCCTCTTGGTACCCTCATACCAACATCATTTCTTTTCCGGAAGACTATGAAGTTTGACCCTAACAGTGGCATCAGTTGGAATTGCATACCGAACGCATTCACATTGCAATAATGTGACATAGACTTCAGTCTTGGAACGGCAAATGATTATTTATACATGTAGTTTAAACTAACTTAAAGTTCTTTGAAATGCATCATTTCAGCACCTGACGACCGTGATGACCGCCACTGGTACTGTACTTGCTCGCTTTGCTACATGTACTTGTTTGTGACCTATTTCGAGGACCTGTCCAAGGTACATGTAAAAGTCTACTTACAAAATCGGTAAGATAACGACAGTTACCCATAGCATATTTCATTATAATATAGACAAACTAAATGCCTTACTTAGGTAACAGGATAAAACAGTGTTAAAAATGGCCGCCACTGGCCTCTAGCCAATAACTACAAATCATTATGAAAATCGCTCAAACCTTCATGTTCGGTGATAAAATATAGGTTGATGCGCATAAACTGAGGCATGTAATTGGTAAAAAAGTACAATTCGAGCGATGTTGACAAAACATGACAGTGAATAGGGCCTACGCCTTTACATTGTATTTCTACCATTTTATGCAAATTTATGATATCTAAAGTATGTCATTTTATTTTCCAACTTAAATGACCCAAATCATTTTTCATTTTTTTATGTTAAGCTGAAGGGTTTTTAATTGACTCAAGTTGGCTTATCATGGTCCTTTACAATGACGAAACTATGGTTAGAAGCTTGCAACGGCAATGTTCGGAACAAGTAACGTTTAGGGCTTCTCTGACATGCAGAATCCACCTGAGTTGAAATTAAAATGGATTAAAATGAATTGGTAGTCCATTGATTGACAGCATCTCTTTTATTAATCAGGTTTAATGGCATTAACTCCCAGCATGTTAATGTTCTGTTTCTGGCACAGTTGGTCATCAGGTCAAATTTACTGCTTCTGCAGAATGTGTTAATTTATTAGAATCAATGTTGTGTGTTAAGATTTATTCCCAGTTAGATTGTCGAAAGAAAAACTATTATAAATTCATTAAGATCCCATGTTTGATAGGTAAAGTCAGGAAAATTTAGGTCGGCTTTTATATATACGTGTAGTTAGGCTTACTGTCAGTGAATAAAACACAGGTAAAGTAAAGAATCAGTTTCTGAATAGGCACTGAAGATGGTCCTATGCTTTAGCATAATCAACAAGTTTGTATTATTATTATGAGGGTTTCACAGCTCATCAAGGTTATTAAACCCCTGACGAAGTCGAAGGGGTCTATAGTAATGAGTTCCGTCAGTCTCACCGTTTGATTTTCTCATCGGATTTTCATGACACTTCCAGAATATTGTTACCATATTATATCGCTCTTTCTGCTAGAGTAACGGCTATTTATCTGTAAATTTATTTATCTGTAAAACGCTTCCAGGTAAGATAGGATCTGCATATCGTACTAAGCTCAACACGTTAGGACTGTCGTGTTCCGTTCCGTTCCGTTAAATATAAATATCGGTGTGGATAACTATACTTTGCGGAACGGAACGGAACAATTTTCTTCCGTATCTGTAGGTTACAGTCATTTTTGTTGTACTAAAACTGAATAATATTGACAATTATATTTTAGGGATTGTAACGGAACATGATGCTACGAGTATAAGTAATTGCATGGATACAATGATTTTTGTTGTATCTAAATTAATAATATGAAGCCAAAAGCTCAGCCATATTGGAATTGAAAGGGGTCACAATATGATAAACACTACATTTAAAATTTCCCCATTTGTTCAACAATAACGCCAATCACTGAATATATTTGTATGAATGTGACACTTGCAGTGCCTCTAATTCTTTATTCATTAATGAGATCGACAATAAGGTATAATATTGATAAAAAATATTTTGTTTGACGCGTACTAAGACAAAACTAGACGCACAGCTAAACATCCTACCTTGCTACAACGGAGGAAATACATTTATAATGACTCTTAATAACTGAGCTGCGACACGAGAAAACCAAAAAGTGGTTGTGCGCCAAACGCAGACTCAGATCAGCCTGGGCATCCACCAACCCTGATCAGACTCTTCGCTGTGCGCTTAAAGGGTAGCTAAGGGGCTAAGCTACCTCCATGAGGACAAGGAAGACTCTGATCAGACTGGACGGATGCCCAGACTGAGCTGAGTCTGCGCTGGGCGCACAACCACTTTGTTGGTTTTGTCGTATCGCGGCTCATATAACCTGAGGCAGGAAATGACAAGAATTTTACGCCCAAATAAAGGAAAAACATGATCAAAGGAGAGCTTCTACACATCATATGTGTCCTGTTAACGGACATTGATAATAATCTCGGCCCGGGCGTGAGATTTTTTAAGAGTTCGTGACAAATGGCGCCCGACGTAAATGACCCACATGTGCATTAGAACTCCTTAAGTCTCATTTCCAGTGATTCTTGTAACTCCTGAGAATTCGAGGACGAATTCAATATGGAGGGGGAGAATGTAACAGGGTATAGGTTAGGTATAAAATACACTTGTACTGCCTTGCGGTACAAGCCGGCTTTTATAGCGACGTGGTAGAGTGCTCGACTTTAGATCGAAAGGTCCCGGGTTCGATCCTCGGCCCGGGCGTGGAGATTTTTTAAGAGTCCGTGACATGCTAATGGCAGAAAATATTCTGTCGTAAAAATAGTGGACAAGATTAATAAGATTTTGGTCCCGTCGTGCACCCCTGAAGTTTTCCCTATATTGCCTTTCTTGTTGCAAACTTCCGGACTACGAATAAAATGCAGCGCAATCGCAGCATCTCTGGAAAAGGCCGTTTCTGGATAAGGCTGAGCAAAATGTTTCCAGATAAACTGGTCGTGTGTTATGTATGAAGCCTAGGAAATTCTTGTTCCGTTCCGTTCCGTTAATTATAAATATCTGTGTGGATAACTATACTTTGCGGAACGGAACGGAACACGAAGCTATCAATAACTGCTGGGATACAACCACTGTTGCGTTAAAACTTAATTATTTGAAGCCATCTTTCAGATATATTGCTATAATATGCTATAAAAGAGCTATAAGAAGTATTTTGGATGCTTCAGTATGGAACATTTGTAGTGGCAGGTGGTGTAGACCAGGATTGAACTGTTCGTAGAAGAGTAGTATGGTCACGGCCTGCACTGGCTGCCATCCTGTCTATATCTTTTGGACATACTGCTGTATCGGGGAACAAAAAATTGGGATGCTTCAATATGGAACATTTGTAGTGGTGTAGCCCAAGATTGGACTGTTTGTAGAAGAGTAGTGTGGCCACGGCCTGCACTGGCTGCCATCCTGTCTATTTTTTTTTTGGACATACTGCTGTATCGGGGAACAAAAAATTTGGATGCTTCAATATGGAACATTTGTAGTGGCAGGTGGTGTAGCCCAGGAATGGACTGTTCGTAGAAGAGTAGTGTGGTCACGGCCTACACTGGCTGCCATCATGTCTATATCTTTTGGACATACTGCTGTATCGGGGAACAAAAAATTTGGATGCTTCAATACGGAACATTTGTAGTGGCAGGTGGTGTAGCCCAGGATTAGACTGTTCGTAGAAGAGTAGTATAATCACGGCCTACACTGGCTCCATCATGTCTATATCTTTTGGACATACTGCTGTATCGGGGAACAAAATTGGAGTTTTGTTTTTGTTTTTGTTTTCTTCTTATTTTTTCTTCCTTGGTACACTTATTGAGATTATTTAAGGTATTTACTTTATCTTAAAACTTTTAAACACCTATATATGTTATTAATAGGATATGATATGCTGCTTTACAAGTTTTGTAGTGAGAGAATGCACTGCGCTTGACTGTATAGAACAGTGACCTATAAATACAATACATCTATATATAGGTCACTGTATAGAAATAGTATTTATGGTATATTTAACTTATATAAGAATATTTTGATTATGCTGTATGTTGTTAATGTGTCAATATTATGAATAAATTATAAAAAAAATGATTTGAAGCCACAAGCTCAGCCTTATTGAAAATAAAGGGTTCATGAATCACTGGTGAATCTACGACAACCATTCAATAGATCTATAAATACGGCACATCCTGGTGCCTCTCGTTTCCCCTTCTTTTAAATGACGGATACAGAGGAGTAAGGCTGAAATACTATTTTGATTGACTCACATTTGAAAAAAAAAGTTTTGGACAACAAAACGTCTGATACCCTTCGGCAACAAAAGAAAAGACACATGCAATATACAGTCTTAATACAAAATCAAATGAGATAGGAAACAGACAAGTAATGAGACGTTTATGATCCTAGGAAAGTTCTAAGCGTCGAATAGGTCCTGTTGAATGGCAATGATTATCAATGTTCAGCATGAGGCTGGCCAGATACTGCGTGAAGTGTAACTTTGTGACTTCAAATAAAATGCAATGCAGTCTTCTTACCGTTTCTGGGTAAGGCCATCTATAGGTTCTGTATATTGTATGAAACCCAACACATTAGCTATTTCTGTTCCGTTCCGTTCCGTTAATAATAAATATCAGTGTGGATAACTATACTTTGCGGAACGGAACGGAACACGATACTGTCAGTAATTGTGGGAATACAATCATTTCTGTTGTATTAGAATTTTATAATAAGGAGCCAAAAGGTCAGCCTCATTGAAAATTGAAAAGAATTTAATGAATCATAATATGTGAACGCTAATGAAAAAATTGCCGCATTTGTTTAAACATGACGGCAACCACAAGACATATCTACATGTATGACAGAAACACATGCAGGGGTATCTAATTATCTATATATTAATGAAGGACAACGAGGTCACATGCACGTAGAAATGTCTGTTTTGTTTGACGTAGGCCTATATTTAAGCAGAATTAGACTTGCACAACAAAATGTCATATACTTTGTACAATAGCAGACAAGAATTTACGGCCCAAATAAAGAGCGCCCACTGTCAAAGGGGAGCTTCTACGCGTCAGCTATGTCCGATTGATTGACAATGATAATACATGTACAACATGTTACATGAAATGTTAATTTAGACCTTCAAGTAAAATACGGTGCAATCATACAATCTCTGGATAGGTCCATTTATGCAAAATTGTTTGTTCTGCATGTTGTTTGATGCTCAAAACGTGAGAAAATTCTTGTTCCGTTCCGTTCCGTTAATTATAAATATCGGTGTGGATAACTATACTTAACGGAACGGAACGGAACAAAGTGGCCCAAATAAAGGGCGACTACGGTCAAAGGGGAGCTTCTAAGCGTCAGTTATGTCCGATTAATTGACAATGATAATACATGTACATGTAAAACGTTACATGAAATGTTAATTTAGATCTTCAAGTAAAATACGGTGCAGTCATACAATATCTAGATGAGCCCGTTTATCGGTGAGGCTAAGAAAAAATGTTTGTTCTGCACGTTGTTTAATGCTCAAAACGTAAGAAAATTCTTGTTCCGTTCCGTTCCGTTAATTATAAATATCAGTGTGGATAACTATACTTTGCGGAACGGAACGGAACAAAGTGGCGTTAGTTATTGCAGAGATACAAATATTTCTGTCGCAAGCAGTGCAAAACGATAAACAACCAATCAAACATCTATTATTTAAATTAACTATGAAATTCATGGCTATTATGTCTTTGTCAGAAAAAGGTCTGTCTAAAAACAGTGGACAAGAATAATTAGACATGGACCCCGTCGGGCACCCCTGAAGTTGTTCCGCTCCGTTCCGTTCCGTTCCGCAAAGTATAGTTAGCCAGATAAAGAGATAATGGTAAGCTACGCTTGGAGAGGGATTTGATAGAAATTTATCATTTTTGTTCTCCATGAAAACATATATGGGGATTTCATTAGAACAGCCTCAATGATTTAATTTAATGAGTGTCCACAATGTATGATATGCTTTCATTGAGGATTTTGTTAACACATAAAGTGCCAAAAATGAAATTAGTAATGAGCCTCTTATCTTGATCTACCCTGTTTGCACACTACCCTAATGTGCAGAAATATTGGGACACCTAAAAAACATTTATTTTCCATTTGGTACAAATGGAAAATTAATGGTTATAGGTGTCACAATACTTAAGCACCTTAGGCTATTCTTTGAATTTTCAATATGATTTAGTTTGTATGATACAGTTTTTGAAATTTTGCAGACATAAATTTTGGCACATTTAAGGGTTAACATTTTTATTGGTTTTTTTTATCAAAACATATTATGTGGGGCCCTATTAGAACAGCCTCAGTGATTTAATTGACCTCATTGTATGCCTTTATGAATGGAAAATTTGTAACCTTTAAATTATTAAAAAAGCAGACTTCAAAATTCACCTCTACAAAATTTAAAAAAAAAAGTTTTGTCCAAATTACATTATTTTGAGAATTCAGTCAGTGGAGGGCAAACTGGAGATCCAGATGAGGAAGCTGATTATGAACAGCCTCATCTAGATCTATGCTGTCAGCAAATTCACCTATTTTTAGCTCGCCTGAACGAAAGTTCAGGAAGAGCTATTGTTGTCACCACGGCGTCGGCGTCGGCGTCCGCGTCAGCGTCGGCGTTCGGATTGGATGTTTTGGTTAAAGTTTTTTAAAGACCTATATCTCCTTAACCCATAGATGGATTCTTTTGATACTTACACTGTAGTTAGATATTGGTCTAAGGTTTAACAGGGTACCACCCCCACCCCACTCCGTGACCTTGATGTCAAGGTCATGGACTTAGAAAATTTGTAGTTTTTTGGACTGGATGTTTTGGTTAAAGTTTTATAGAGCCCAATATCTCCTTAACCCATGGATGGATTCCTTTGATACTTACACTAAAGTTAGATATTGGTCTAAAGTTTTCAAAGGTACTACCCCCACCCCCCCTCTATGACCTTGATGTCAAGGTCATGGACTTAGAATATTGTCTTTTTATTGATTGGATGTTTTGGTTAAAGTTTTTTAAAGACACATATCTCCTGAACCCATAGATGAATTCTTTTTATATTTGCACTGTAGTTAGATCTACAGAGTACTCCCCCAACCCTGCTCAGTGATCTTGAGTCAAGGTCAGGGACTTAGGAAATTTTTGTCTTTTTTTAAAGTTTTGTAATTGCAAACTGATTCATAATGCTTTGCAGAGATTTAGTTTATACTTTAACTGATGTTAGACTCTTTTTTGAGTTTTTACAAAACACCTTATACTTACCCCACTGGATGACCTTGAAGTCAAGGTCATCGACTTAGAATTTTGTCTTAAAGATTTTGGTTAAAGTTTAATATTTATGAAGACATAATTTCACAGTGCCACGATGATGGACTCAGTTGATACTAATACTTGGACTGATGTTAGATAATGGTTCAGGGTTTTGATACATCCTAGCCCCCTCCCCCCTCCCCCCCCCCCCCCCCCCCCTCCCCCACTCGTCAGTTTTTTTACCTCAAGCTCATGGACTTTGAAATTTCATTTCATTTTTTTTATTTTAATTTTATTTTAAGACTTATTTCTGAGATAGCTTTTGTTTATAAATGTGTTTTCATTATGGACATGCTTGCATGGAGTGTTATGCATAGCAGTCCACACCACCATAGCGGCTGTGTGATGAGCAAGCACCAATTCAGGCGAGCTATGCTGTCAGGCGACAGCTCTTGTTGTTCTTAGCACTTAATATTTGTTAACCCACAAGTTACAATGGCTTATCTGAACATACTTTCAACTATTTTCATTCAATTGTAAACCTATAACCGGGAGCTGGTTGACAAGATTGATTCACAAATGCTGTCTGTGATATGGAACTTGGCTGGCAGAAGGCTATTGGGCAAGAAAAGAATGCAAAACTCTACCTCATATCAGCTCAGTTGCTCTCCTTTATGTCTCAAAAAACTTGAGTCATCACAACCATTTCTGTCAAAGACTGGTTTAACCTCAAATACGGACAAATCATTTTTTTTTTCTATCAGGGAATTTTTTATCATTGTTGGCAAACAGTGCAAGCTCATATCAGATACCGAGGAGCATTCTGATCTGGTTCTATTCTATTTGCCCTGATGTATGTACTGTCTGAATAGTTATAAACATGTATTCATAGTACAGACATATTTTAATGTTAAATGGGGTTCATGTATGTGTGGCTTCCATCCATTATTGTGTAGTATACAAACAATGGCTAGAAAAACAAGGGTCAGTAAATTTTAGTCAATGGGTACTATGTATTCCTGTTCAAGGATGAATGGATAAAATATCAGGGGGGAGCAACTCTGCCATTTTTATTTACCCCCCCCCCCCCCCCCCCCCGCCCCTGCCCCCCTTAATGGGGGTCAACATTTAAAGGGAAGAATTAGCTCCATAGAGAAGATTCTTTAAGAGTAGACCCTTTCTGGAAGGGTTTTGTTTCCTAAGGAAGCAAACAGGAAGTCACAATAGGTGTACAATGTATATGGCAGAAAAATATGGTGGATTGGTGGCCCGTACATTCACCTTAAGGCCCATGCAGGAGCCCCGGTAGCTCAGTGGGTTAAGCACTGGCCTACTGATCTAGTGGACAGAATTCGATCCCCGCTTGAAGCGAGAATCTTTCCTACTGTAAACGGGTTTCCATTGAACACAGCTTTTCATGATGACCAGCCCATTGTCCCAATATGACTGAAATACTGTCGAAAAGGACAAAAAATCACAAGTCATCCATCCATCCATGAAGACCCATGCAGATGCATATGTGCCTTAACATAGGTTTTCTAATGATGTGACCAAGATTATGACCCATTTTCAGATGATGAGGTTGAATTAAATTTTATGGTGGTTTTAAAAATTATCATACACATTAAACATGCTTGTAAACACATGGCTGCTTTTTCATTATTATTATCATACCTACACTGTTACAGGCATTACTGTCAAAATTTATTCATATTTTTTAAATATATTTGCTTTTGATCCATAATATGAGAAAAAAAGTTACTTAACAGCATGGTCAAACAGGGATGACTCAGATCAGACTGCCCAGCTGCGCAGTCTGATTGGAGTCTTTCCAGTTTGAATTAAGATTCTGTGAACCCAGCATACTGAGATGTGAACACTTCTGTCTGTTCGTGCATATAACCATGCTGATCAGAGTCCTCACTGTTCCAATATGCTGTGAAGCTCCTTTGCTTAGAAATGGAATATTCATCAGTTACTTACCATAACCTGTTTTGTATAAAAAAAAATGGAAGGTTACCAATTCCACCTGGAGGTTTTGCATCATTTTTTGTCACTAAATAATATGATGGTAATGAGAAGCATGTTGGGAGTGATAATAAATTAACCTTGTCAACATATATTTAACCTCTAACTTGTATGAGACACTGCCAGAGAGGAGTCATATAGTGTAGGTTGTTGTTTGGCAGAGATTGAGGAAATGTATTGTTGTCTGAACTTTATATTGAAACCTGGTACTGGTTTAACTTTCTGTCCGAGGAAAATTGTAAATACTGTTGTAAATACTTAGCTGTACAGATGTAGTGTGATGTCTATAAAAGAAGATTTTTTATTGTTGAAAGTACAATGTTTTAATCTGTGATCACTTGTTACCAGAAAATGTGCTATTAAAACTACTGAACTTATTTTCAATTTTTAGTCCTTTCTGATTGGCTGTATGAGCCATGTAAACTATGCAAGATAAGACCAGCCTGTGCAAGTGTAGAACCTGGTCTCAGAAAGTGGCTTTTGTAGCTTTAAAAAGCACACTGCCCATGCTCAGCATGCAGGCATTGGCAAGCAAAGTCGAGACAGAGTTAATAAGCATCTGATACACATACCCTGTTGTGCTTTGTTCCAGATGGAAAATTAATGGTTTTTAAGTGTCTGGATATTTCTAATGGAAAACTAATGGTTTGTTCTAAATGGAAAATTAATGGTTTTTAAGTGTCTAAATATTTCTAATGGAAAATTAATGGTTTTAGTTGTTCCAATACTGAGCACATTAAGTATGGGGAAACTCTCCTGTCCGAATTGGAGAGGGGATGGACAGACAGACTCGGTGCCAGGAGTGTGCGACCATAGATTTAATCTGCTACTTCTCCTGGGGAACATCCTTATGAGAATTAGACCAAAAAAGAAAAAAAGATAAATGGGCATGCTAGGGGAAACAACTCTTCCATTCTTTTCTTTGTCTCCTTTCTCAATAAAGGAAAGATTTTGCTCCTGTAAGGAGAACTACTACATACAGGCAAATAAGCAGAAAATCACAATTATTGTCCCCCTCGGAAAAAGAGGCAGAAACAAACATGGAGATATACCAGGGCATCTTAAAGTTTTTTAGGGCTGAAACATACTGATGGGGAAAAATACAAGATTGCATAACATACTGGCTCTAATAAGTGGGAAGTAAGTCTTGACCTCATTTTGGAAGGGCTTAATCATCTAGAGAAGCAAACTTTTGAAAAAAAAAAATGGTAGGAAACCATAGATGTATACCCATACACCTTTTGTTATTAACTGGTGTTGTAGCCCCACATCAAAGTTGCTTCATGAAGGCAAAGCTAAGTTGCAGCCACATAAGTTTCTATGTAGAAATAATAAAAAGTTTCCCAGCATTATCATTCATTATCCCAAAATAATCACTAAAATAAAACTCATTATATGGAATTCTGGGTTCATTAGCTCACCTGAGCCAGCGGCTCCGGGGGAGCTTATAGGATGGTAAGGCTCCGTCGTCCGTCCGTCCGTCCGTCCGTCCGTCCGTCGTCCGTCCACAATTTCAAACGACTTCTCCTCTGAAACCGCTGGGCCAATTGTAATCAAATTTCATATAGAGCCTCCTGGGACCTTAGGAACGAAAAGTTGTTCAAACGGTCCTGGTCACATGACCAACATGGCCGCCACGCCCATATATGGTAAAAACCTAAAAAAATCTTCTTCTCCAGAACCAATAGGCCGATGGCCTTGAAACTTGGTATGTAGCATCAGGTACGCGAGTACTACCAAGATTGTTCAAATTATGACCTTGATTTGACCTTGACCTTTTTTACGGCAAGGTCAAATTTGCTTCCTTGTGCTTTTATATGGCAAAATGCCAGAACATAAGATATCTTGGAAACTGTTGCAGATTTTGGGCTAAAAACCAGTATCTACGATCATCTTAATGAGTACGTGAAGATTTATGACTTTAAGAGGTCAAGGTCAATCTTTGACCTTTGACCCAGAACTCTCATATTTTGACAATTTCGAACAATCTCCTCAACAGCCACTGAGCCAATTGAAACCAAATTTCATATAGAGCCTCCAGGGGTTGAGGGAACAAAAATTTATTCATACTGTCCTGGTCACATGACCAACATGGCCGCCACGCCCATATATGGTAAAAACCTTTAAAAATCTTCTTCTCCAGAACCAATTGAACGATGGCCTTGAAACTTGGTATGTAGCATTGGGTACTCGAGTACTATCAAGATTGTTCAAATTATGACCTTGGGTTGACCTTGACCATTTTACTGCAAGGTCAAATATGGGAAAATGCTATAGCATATGATTTCATTGAAAGTTTTGAAGAGTAAGGCCTAAAATTGGTTAATGCAGTTGAGTACATGAAGATTTATGAGTATAAGAGGTCAAGGTCATTCTTTGACCTTTGACCCAGAACTCTCATATTTTGACATTTTCAAACAATCTTCTCCAAAGCCACTGGGCCAATTGTAACCAAATTTCATATAGAGCCTCCAGGGGTTGAGGGAATGAAATTTTGTTCAAAAGGTTCAGGTCACATGACCAACATGGCCGCCACGCCCATATATGGTAAAAACTTTTAAAAATCTTTTTCTCCAGAACCAGTTGACCGATGGCCTTGAAACTTGGTATGAAGCATTGGGTATTCCAGTTCTATCAAGAGTGTTCAAAATGATAACCTTGGGTTGACCTTGACCATTTTACGGGAAGGTCAAATAAGGGAAAATGCTAGAACATAAGATTTCATGGAAAGTTTTGAAGATTTAGCCCTAAAAATTGGAAAATGCAGTCATCTTAATGAGTACATCAAGATTCATAAGTACAAGAGGTCAAGGTCATTCTTTGACCTTTGACCCTGAATTCTCATAGTTTGACAATTTCAAATTTCCTTTTAAAAGCCAATTGTAACCAAATATCATATAGAGCCTTCAGGGGTTGAGGAAACGAAAATTTCTTCAAATGGTCTGGGTCACATGACCAGCATGGCCGCCATGACCATATATGGTAAAAACCTTTGAAAATCTTCTTCTCCAGAACCAGTTGACCGATGGCCTTGAAACTTGGTATGTGGCATTGGGTACTCCAGTATTATCAAGATTGTTCAAATTATGACCTTTGCTTGACCTTGACCTTTTTATGACAAGGTCAAATATGGCAAAATGCTACAACATAAGCTTTCATGGGAATTTTTGAAGATTTTGGCCTAAAAATTGGTATATACAGTCATCTTAATGAGGTCATGAAGAATTATGAGTACAAGAGGTCAAGGTCATTCTTTGACCTTTGACCCAGATCTCTCATATTTTGACATTTTCAAACATTTCCTCAAAAGCCAAAGGGCCAATTGTAGTCACATTTCATATAGAGCCTTCAGGGGTTGAGGGAACAAAAATGTGTTCAAATGGTCCAGGTCACATGACCAACATGGCCGCCATACCCATTTATGGTATAAACATTTAATATTTTTCTTCTCCAGAACCAATATGCCTATGGCCTTGAAACTTGGTAAGTAGCATGGAGTACTAGAGTACTTCCAAGACTGTTCAAATGATAACCTTGGGTTCACCTTGACCTTTTTTTGCAGCATGGTCAAATATGGGAAAATGCTAGAACATAAGATTTCATGGAAAGTTTTGAAGATTTTGGTCTAAAAAATGGTATATATGGTTGTCTTAATGCGTATTAGCACATGAAGATTTATGAGTACAAGAGGTCATGGTCAGTCTTTGACTTTTGACCCTAGACTCATATTTTGACAATTTCAGACATAAGAAAAAGCGACTTTGCCAATTGCTCAGGTGAGCGGATCAGGGCCTCATGGCCCTCTTGTTTTATTGTTGTTGCCCATGTGCTTGGCTGCTGTGGCAATTAAAAGTTTTCATAGACTTGCAATGGGAAAAGTAGACAAATTTCATATACATTGAAGCGCTGTTATAACGCAGGTGCTGGGAGACAAAAAAGTCGAACAGAGTTATAAGTGATGTCGCAGTATAATGGTATAGGCCCTGAATACCCCACCCACTAATGAACAACAAGTTTACATGTTCATAGCGCTTATTTAGCCATAACCAGGTAGATAAACATATGTATGGCTTTATATGGGGAAAATACTTAAACAGTGGACTTCTCAGAAATTATTTAAGTCTAGGGTATTATATCTGGTATATATGGTTAACTAATGAGCAAATGAAGACATTATGTTGCTCAATGTCAAGGTCATTCTTTCACCTTTGTTCACAGTCACTGAGAATCTGGAAGAGTAAAGCTTGAAGCCACCATCAATATTGCATCTTGACAGACATTTTATTGTTCATTGACTTTACAAGCTTCGTCCAGTTTTTGTGTTTGCCTGTTTCTCAAGAATTGTAAGTTATAAGTGCAAGACCCATGAAACTTGTGTCATTGTTACATATGGAATAGTATATCATAAAGCTAATATTTACCTTCAATATTTCATCTGGACTGACATTTACAGTTTACAGGTTTTGCAAAATTTACTTACTAGCTCTGTCTCTCCGAAACTATAAAGGCCAAAGCCATGAAACTCAGGTCATGCATACATTTGGAAGAGTGACGATGAAAACTATTATCAGTATATTATCTTGACCTACATTTTATGATTCGCTGATTTCCAAAATTTGCATTGTGTTTCTCATCTCACCTGCGACTGGCACAAGTGAGACATCGGTATTACTTTTTTGGTGTTGACGATGTATATTTTGCTTGGAGTTTTAGTGCTTATTTCTGCTTTGTGACAATGAGCAGACAGGCGAGACAGAAGATCCCATAGAATTCTTGTTGATCTTGAGAAGATGTCGACTAGTCTGAATTCACCGGTCATGCCTGTGAAATAAATTATGTATATGATAATAATAAGTTGTTTCTTTCTATTTTCAGGGAAGACACATTTATTCTTTTCTATTCAATCCCATAACCATACAAGGTCATTTGGTAAGACATACAATGCCTAAAAAGAATGGGTGGATGAGATGAGTGGTGATGTATGAGACAGGTAAGTTTGAGGACAGACGTAATGAATATGACGTGACTGAGGAGCTGGCCTCACTAAAAACAGAAAACAAAGACATAGTGACTTCTGTCACCAAGCCAGAAAATCTGCCAATTATTTTGCTGACTAATCTGCCAAATAACCTGCCAGATAATAGACTTTCTTAAGCATTATTCACTATTTATACATATATTGAAAGCCTCATCATATCAAAGATTAATCACGTATGAAATATTACGCATTTATGGATGCTACACAGGTACAGATGTTTAAAATATTAGACAAAATCAGTGAACCAAGAAATATAGGTCACGGGGACCTACATGTAGTACCATATGAGACGTAGCGCTGAAGTGACTTGATTTATATTACAAGTCCGATGAAGATTCAATTTGATATTAGTTCGAAATAAAACATTAATTCAATGGATCATGAAATACAAGTCACAATGACCTACAAATAGTATGACGTCATTTGCAAAGTCTGACTGAACCATTGTCTTTAGTATGATGCATATATAAGGGTGAATATTTAAGGAAAAGAACAGTGAACTTTTAAATACATGTCACAGTAACCTATAAATAGTATGAGGATTCATTTTTTTTTTTTTTTTGCCTTGTTTGACCTACCAACTATTTGTAATTATGTTGCGAATCCAAAAACCGTGTTGAGATATAAGTGAAAATCCTGGTCCATGCCTAAAGTTCAAGGACTCAGTGTGCTTGGATGCTTTGCAGTTCATACATTTTAAAGATATGATCTGAACAAATATCAGCACTCCTACACCAAAGATATCAAAAGAGGTAAGGAAAAATCTCATCCAAGTAGCTTTTCATACAAAGTTAGTGGACCAAAGTTCAAGGTCACAGAATTTTACAATACATAGGTTCATGCAGAGGGATACATCATCTGACCACGTCGCAACATTATAACATCAGAGTTTATATCACAGCATGATGATGGAGGACATTCAGTCAAATGCCTTACATACCCATATAACGCCATATCTATACGCATGCCCAGCGCTGCGCCCCCTTCCCGACACCCCTCCTCCCCTTGGTGGGGAAATTAGGAACACATACTACAGAGATGAACACTTTGAAAAAGATGTGTTGTGTCGAATAATGCCTCTTTTTCTATCAATTACAAAATATACTAATGCGATTTTGATATAAATCCTTTAGTCCTAGTGTTGGATACATGAAAATTTACCCCAAAAGTTTATTTTTCGTTTACTCCTACCCTCGTAACCACTGTAATATAACCCGATTATGATGAATATGTATATGAGGAAAAATTATGTATAAAAATTGTAGTGGTTACGAGGGTAGGATGAAGTGAAATTTGGATGCATAGTGGATGTTGGTAGTTCAAATTCCCATAGGCTCAATGTTAAATGTTGCAGACAGTACATGTATTCAGCCGCTAAATTAATCTAAGAGGCCTTAAAATACGGGAAAATGAAATCGTACAGAATAAACTAGAAACATATAGCTAACATTTGTATATGTTTTTGTGGTTATCTGCCTGCCTTCGAAAATCGGCCTTTTCAGTGGGCACATTGCAATAGTAAAGTGTAACTCGTCCTTTACATTTATTTTTGCTGGTGACTGGCAGAAGCGAGACATAGGTATTACTTTGAATGAGGGTTTTTTGTGTTTGCCTTTGCTTTGTGACAATGCACAGCCAGGGTAGCCACAAGATTCCATGCAATTCTTGTTCAACTGGAGAAGATGCTGACTAGCCTGAGTTCACCAATCTTCAAAAGGCACCTGGTTTTTGTCGCAAGGGATCAATATAGGAGTTCACTTTTCCGTCCATCCGTCCGTCCATCCATCTGTTATTGTGTTCATCGATTCGTCAAAAAAATTCTTCGACCCTAGAGTTTAAGTCACTTTCTCACAAACTATGATGCCTACAATCATCAAACCTGGTCTAGAATGTTCTTAAGGGCTGTTGCACTTATTTTTACCCTCGACCTATATGTGACGCTTTGCTGACTTAGTAAATTTTTACATCAAAATTACGTCGACTCTAGCGTCGACCCCAGCGTGTAAGTCAATGTCTCACAAACTGTGATACCATACAATCATCAAACCTGGTGTGGTTTCTTCTTAGAATGTTCTGGAGGGCTGTTGCAATTATTTTTGCCCTTGACCTATATTTTACGCCCTGCTGACTTAGTAGAATTTTACATCAAAATTACATTGCCCTAGTGTTTAAGTTAATGTCTCACAAACTATAGGATACCTACAATCATCAAACCTAGTATAAAGTTTCTTCTTAGAATGTTCTTGAGGGCTGTTACACTCATTTTACCTTTGACCATATTTTATGCTCTGCTGACTTAGTAAAATTTTACATCAAAATTAGGTTGACCCTAGCATTTAAGTCCATTTTTTGCAAACTGTGATACCTACAATTATCAAACCTAGCATAAAGTTTCTTCTAGGGCTGTTGCAGTTATTTTTACCTTTTACCTATATTTCGTACTCAGCTGACTTAGTAAAAAAAAGCCCAAGGTCGCTGAAAATTTTCTACATAAATACATCATAACTAGAATACACTTTCTTTTAACTATGACCTCTACTACTGTGTTTGGGCAATGCAGGTGCGGCATAAAATTCCACGGAATTTTTGTGTGAAATAACTTCTGTATACTGAAAGATTTTTCTTTCTATTTTCAGGTAAGAGATAACTATGCCTAAAAAGAAGGGGTGGAAGAGGTCTGTGGCTATGGTAGGGAATCCGAACGCTAGGACAGGTAAGTATGAGCCAGGTAAGTATGAGGACAGACGTAATGAATATGACGTGACTGAGGAGCTGGCCTCACTAAAAACAGAAAACAAAGACATAGTGACTTCTGTCACCGAGCCAAAAAATCTGCCAATTGTTTTGCTAACTAATCTGCCAAATAACCTGCCAGATAATAGAGAGACTAGAAAAGGCAATCAAGGAAGTGAGACTCAGAGGAAATCTGTAGCTATTTCAGTTGATGTTTGTAGGATGAATAGAGAGCCATCTAATTATGTAGAAAATGATAGTATGAGCAATTTAAATACAAATAATAAGAAAGCATCATTGACAACTTTCTCTTGGAATGCTTGTGATACAATTTTCGGGACTTTTCATCAAAATAATCAAAGATTTTCAGATGAATCAAGGGGATTTCAATGCACATGCAACGCATTGTGTATTTTATCATACTCAGCTTGTCTGGAAGTAGAGAATAGCACAAACTTAGATAAAATTCTTTGTGATGGAGATGCTGTTTATCGAAATGTGATAAATAGGTTGAAAGCAGAAGGGAAGTTTATGCATGCATTATTAAGTTTGGAAGAAATTCTTGACAATTTTAAAGTTGATATTGGAACATTTACTGTGGAGAAGCAACCAGTAATAAGTGGCATATTGGTGAACACTCAGCAAGATGATGGCTTTCCCACACTTCATCATGCTTTACAAACAGCCTTTTCTAAAACATCATCCGGCCTCTTAATGATTGGAGCAATATGTTCAGCTGTATATAAGAAGAATGATTTGTATGTATTTTTTGATTCTCACTCACATGGAGAGAATGGACTTTCAACTGCAGATGGTACATCAATTTTGATATCTTTCTCATGTCTGAATGATCTGATCACTTACCTGTATGCATTTTATAATAGTATGAGAATAGATATGAACTTGCAGTTTGACTTTTTGCCTGTCACGGTCGAAAAATGTGAGCTGAATGAAAGCTATAAAGGACTCTTGGACTGTAGCCTTGAAGCTTATTTTGAGGATCAAATGTTAAAACAGGCTGAAAAAATGCAAAGTCATGCAAGTAACTTACGTATGTCTAAAGAAGCTTCACATGCTAAGAAAAGGAAGAAACTCACAGAGTACAATGCAGCGTACAAAAAGAAACAAAGATTAGATCCTGCTTTTAAAGCAAACGAGAAGGTATATGAGCTTGCATCTAAGCAGAAAAAAAGACAAGATCCTGCATTTAAAGTACATGAGAAAGTATGTCAGCTTGCATCTAAGCAGAAGAAAAGAAAAGATGCTGCATTTAAAGTAAATGAGAAAGTATCTAAGCAGATAAAAAGACAAGATGCTGCTTTTAAAGTACATGAGAAAGTATGTCAGCTTGCATCTAAGCAGAAAAAAAGACAAGATCCTGCATTTAAAGTAAATGAGAAAGTATCTAAGCAGACAAAAAGACAAGATCCTGCATTTAAAGTACATGAGAGAGTATGTCATCTTGCATCTAAGCAGAAAAAAAGACAAGATCCTGCATTTAAAGTACATGAGAAAGTATGTCAGCTTGCATCTAAGCAGAAAAAAAGACAAGATCCTGCATTTAAAGTACATGAGAAAGTATGTCAGCTTGCATCTAAGCAGAAAAAAAGACAAGATTCTGCATTTAAAGTACATGAGAAAGTATGTCAGCTTGCATCTAAGCAGAAGAAAAGACAAGATCCTGCATTTAAAGGAAATGAGAAAGTATATCAGCTAGCATCTAAGCAGAATGCTAGAAAAAATCCAGAAGTCTTAACTAAAGAGCGTGCTGAAAAGGAATCTTCAAGGAAAAATCTGGCTTTTAAAAAGAAAGAAAAAATATATCAGCTTGCATCTAAGCAGCATGCCAGAAAGAAGCCAGGTGTCTTATCCAAAGAATGTGCTGAAAAGGAGGCTGCAAGAGAAGACTTTGCTTTTAAAGCTAAGGAAATAGTATATCAACGTACATCAAAACAAAAAGCAAGAAAACAACCTTATGTACGGGAGTGTGAAAGGATCAAGCAACATCAAAAAAGGCAACAGAAACAAAAATTGAATGTGCTATTTGATCAAGAGGACCCAAAATCTGAAAAGGAATGTAAAATTGCCAAAGATAATGTTCATGACCAAAACTCAAACAAATTACCTGGTGGAAAAGGGTTGACAACTATTAGTGAATGTATAAAACAATTTCATTCAAGTATTGCTGTTGGACCATTATTTGTGTGTACATCCTGCCATCAGACATGGTTTAGAAAAAGTGTTTCCATATTAAAGAATACCCACATCCCAGCACAAAGTAAAAGACTTTTCTGCACAAATTTTAAATCTGTTAATGATGAAGAGTGGGTTTGTCATACTTGTTTGAGCGCATTAAGAGACGGTAAAGTTCCAAAATTATCTGTAGCAAATGGAATGAAATGGCCAGAAAAGCCTCCAGAACTTTATTTACATCAGCTTGAAGAAAGGTTAATAGCACTTCGTATTCCATTTATGCAAATAAGAGAATTGCCACGTGGTGGCCAATACTCCTTGAAAGGAAATGTTATTAATGTACCAGTTGATATTCAGCCCACTGTAAACTGTCTTCCAAGACCCATGGATGAAAACTTTACAGTTGCTATCCAGCTCAAAAAGAAATTGTCTTATAAGAAAGTTGATTTTAAAGAAAATGTTAGACCAGTAAGAGTTTTAACTGCATTACACTGGTTAGTAAATAATAGTGAATTATATAAAAAAGCAGGTTTATCAGTTAATGACAGCTGGTTTCAGGAAGTTACTGAAACTGCAAAAGACACAGTTAAAGAATTTTTGGAAATGTCAACAGAGCAAACCAAGGACAGTAATAACTTGGAGAATCCAGTACATGAGCAAGTGAAGAACATTGGTACATTTGCTAAAGACAGTACAGAAACTGATGGCTATGATTCTGATCATTACAGTGAAATAGATGCCAATGATAATGTTGGAAATGTAGATACATTAGTGGATGATGCAAATATTGCAAACAAATATGATCAGGTATTTACCTTCGCACCTGGAGAAGGACAACATCCACTTAGTTTATATCAGGATAAAGATGCAGAATATTTATGCTTTCCTACAATATTTTGCGGCCAGAGGCCACCAAGCAAAGATGAAAGACCTGTTTCTGTTCATTATAGTGATATTGTTAAATGGGAATTACGAAGTATTGATAGGAGAGCAGCACAGTCAGTTCCAAACATCTTTTTTAAACATAAAAAGTTACAGATGAAACAAATCAGTGACAAAGTGAATTTAGCTGTAAGAAGATGTAAAAGTAAAGGCAAGAAAATTACAGCAGCTGAAGCTAGAGATTCTGTATATTTGGATAAGCTTGTAAAACTTGACGAAGGCTATTACATATTTCGTCAGCTCAGAAATTCACCTGCTTACCTTGAAGCAAGAAAAAAGGATATTTTTGCAATGATAAGGCAGCTCTCCTTGCCCACTTGGTTTATGTCATTGTCAGCAGCTGATACTAGATGGGCAGATCTTTTGAGGATGTTGGCAAAACTAAATGATGGTGTTGAATATTCAGAGAAAGATATAGAGAATTTGACATGGCAAGAGAAAACAAAACTTGTTCAGAAGGATCCAGTAACATGCTCAAGGTTCTTTGATCATCGTGTACAGGAATTCCTGAAAACAGTTCTTAAAAGTGATTGTCAGCCAATTGGAAAATTGAAAGACTTTTTCTATAGAGTTGAGTTTCAACAGCGTGGTTCTCCTCATATCCACATGCTTGTTTGGATAGAAAATGGTCCAGTGCTAGAAAAGAATTCAGAAGAGGAAATAGTTCAGTTTGTCGATCAGTACCTTACATGTGATGCTGATAATGAGGAAACTGCAAATCTTGTTAACTTACAAACACATAAACACTCAAGAACTTGCAGAAAGAAGGGAAAACCAATATGTAGATTTGGATTTCCATTACCACCTCTTCCAAGAACTTTGTTGCTATATCCACTTGATGATGAAGTTGAAAAGTACACAAAGAAATACACAGAGCTTCAAAAGGCCATGAATGAGTATAAAGACAATGTAGAAATGACAATTGAGGAATTTTTGGAGAAAGTGGCCAAAATGGATTTTGAAGATTATATCAAATGCATACGAAGCTCACTGAATGCACCAAAAGTATTTCTAAAAAGGAAGCCAAATGAAATGAGAGTCAATCTGTTTAATGTTCAAGTTCTTCTTGCATGGAAGGCAAATCTTGATATTCAGATAGTTCTTGAACCATACGGTTGTGCATCATACATTGTTGGTTATATAAGTAAATCTCAAAGAGGAATGAGTGCACAGCTTGATGCAGCAGCCAAAGAAGCTCGAAAAGGAAATTTAGATCTTAAAAAGCAAGTCAGACATATTGGAAATGTTTTTTCAAACTCTGTGGAAGTGAGTGCTCAAGAGGCAGTTTACCTTGCTCTGCAAATTCCTTTGACAAAATGCACAAGGGACATTGTTTTCATAAATACATCAACTCCTGAAGAAAGGGTATTTCTGCTGAAACCGAAAATTGTTCTTGATGAGCTACCTGCTGAGTCTACAAACATAGAATCAGATAATATTATCCAGCGTTATTCAAAAAGACCTAAGCAGCTTCAGAAATTTTGCTTGGCAGATTATGTCTCAAAAGTTGATGTTATTTATCCTAAAGAAAACAAACTATCAGAGAAAGTGGAAGATAAAAATGATGATAGTGGCAGTGAAACTGATTCAAGTGATGAAAATGAGGGGAGCTGTGAAGAAGGAAATGTTCCAAATGAAACAGTTTCTTCAGACTTGATATATAGAGCAAAAAATGGAACAAGATATAAGAGTAGAAAAGTCCCTAGAATAATACGGTTTGTAAGGTACAATAGGAAAAAGGACCCAGAAAATTACTTCAGGGAACAGTTAATGCTTTACATGCCATGGCGAAATGAAGAAAAAGATCTGTTAGGTTCGTTTGACACCTATCGGGACCATTATAACTTGATGAAAGAATCACTGCAGTCTAAAAGCAACGAGTATGAACATCACACTGAAGAACTTGAACTTGCAAGACAGATGATTGAAGAAGAGGAGAATGCATATGATCAGATTGCACCAAATGCTGAACAAGAAAATAGAGAGGCAGAAGAAGAAGGAGCAAATGAATCTGAAACTTTTGTATACTTTAATCCAGATAGAGTAGTCGAGCACAGACAGTATGATATTGGTATAGAACTGCAGTCCACATGTTCAGTACCGCCTGTAGAAACAACTGGCATTATGTTACCCGAAGAAGAATATTTAACTCTTCTGAGGAGTCTGAATTTAAGACAAAGAGAATTTTTCAACCATGTAGTGCATTGGATAAAATGTAAAGATGAACCAATTTATGCTTTCTTATCAGGGGGCGCAGGTGTTGGCAAATCTGTAGTCATAAAAGCACTTTATCAAAGCCTGTATAGAACTTTGAATTTGAAGGAAGGAGAAAATCCAGAGGATATAAGAATTCTACTCTGTGCTTATATGGGCTTTGCTGCTTTCAACATAGGTGGTCAAACCATTTGCTCTGCGTTCCACAAAAAAATATATCAGGGTACAAGCCTTTTATCAGCTGATGAGTTGAATACATTTAGAATAAAGTACAGACATCTAAAGGTTGTTATTATTGATGAGATATCTATGGTTGGCACACAGTTACTCAGTTTTATTGACACACGACTGCAGCAGCTGACTGGAACAAAAAGAATTTTTGGTGGTTTAAGCATAATTGCTGTAGGTGATTTTTACCAGCTGAAACCAGTAGGTGATTCAATGATATTTCATGATTTGGAAAAGGAAGCTTCTTCGCTTGCACCTAACTTATGGAAGGAACTGTTCAAAATGTATGAATTAGTAGATATAATGAGACAAAAAGAGGATCATGAGTTTGCCCAGTTACTGAATCGACTTAGACTTAATGAAATGACCGAAGAAGACAAAAACAAGTTGCAAACACGTGTTGTTGACCGTCATAGTGATGACTATCCAAAAGATGCCCTTCATTTGTTTGCTGAAAACTTAGGTGTGGATAATCATAATGAGAAAATTTTGAATCAGATGCCTGGAGAGAAAGTTGTTATACCTTGTCATGATACCGTTGTTTTGGCAAACATTTCTGCAAAAAGATCTAGTGAGCTAATTAATTCACTTCCAGATGATTTCTCAAAAACAGGCAGTTTGTTGAAGTTGTTGACAGTAGCTGTAGGAATGATTTATGTTATGACAGTGAATGTCAGTGTAGAAGATGGCTTAACAAATGGTGCTACAGGGATTGTAAAATTCATTGAGTACAAGATGGAAGGAACAAATCGTCCTAGTATTATTTGGGTTTTATTTGATGATCCTCGAATTGGTAGGTCAACGCGAGAAAAGTTCTTCAATAGAGGATTCTATAATGTTAATATCCAGAGAGAATGGACTCCAGTGTTTGATACAGAAAGAACTTTCATATACAAGTACAAAACCTATCAAAGACTTCAATTTCCATTGAGACCTGCTGCCGCGAAAACTGTTCACAAAGCTCAGGGTGCCACAGTAGACAAAGTAGTGATTGATCTAACTCAGAAAACTGTTAGAAAAGTAGCACATATTCACTATGTTGCACTTAGTAGAGTAAAGAAGCTCGAAAATTTATACATTTTGAATCTTAATGAGCGTGCTATGGCTTTAGATGCAAAAGTGACTGAAGAGATGCAAAGATTGAAGACTGAAGCAGTTTTGAAACTTTGTTATGTGCCATTATATAAAGTTGATCCAGGCAAAATCAGAATTGCATTTAACAATGCAAGGTCTTTGCATAAGCACTTTAAGGATATAGAATTTGAACCAAATGTGTTGGCTGCAGATGTTGTTGGTTTTGCAGAATCACGGTTATGTAAAAGAGATGAAAATGTTCATTTTGCATTAAAAAGATTTAGGCTTATTAGATTAGATGATACAGAGACTGAATCATTAAATAGGCCACACCATGGACTTGCTGTATACATAAAAGAGTATTTTGAAGTCAAAAAAGTCATAAAAATGCATTGCCATTCATGTGAGTTCATTCTGACTGCCTTGCAAAGCCCTTCAAAAGGATATTTTCAAACTGTTCTGTTGTACAAATACCCCAAAAGTTCCCAGACTGATTTTAAAGAAGACATTCGTTGCCATTTGAAACCAGTAGTAAATGTCAATGCAAAGTTAGTCATTTTGGGTGATTTCAATATTCAGATAGATTCTGTCAATTCACAGTTTGTTGATTTCATGGGAACACTGTTCAGCTGTGTGCAACAAATCAAACACTCTACTTCTGACTCTGGATCAGTATTAGATCTGATTTTTGCAAATTGCCAAGCATTTTGTGACATTATTGAAGCTTATTGGACTGACCATAAACTTATCTATTGTGCCTTAGATACGTAGCAGTTTAAATCAGAAGCATTGTTGGTGTATTTAATCTGTTTTAAAGGTAAAACTTTTTATGTAGAGCAAGAGCAGGTTGTACAACATGTAAGGTAGAGCAGGTTAAACAGCATGTGATATAGCTTGTTTCTGGATGTTATACAACTTTTTTTACCATGTTATACAGATAATGAGTCTAGACCTTCAAGAATGAAATTAAATTTTAGCCATTAGTTAAACATTTCTTTTGCGTAGACTGTCAAGAATGTTGTTACTGAGAAAGTTGAAAAGAAGTTACATGGAAGTTTCTTAAAAAAATGCACACTGTTTACTGGAAAGTTACTGATTATTTCATGACATGTCATCTGATTGGACAGATGACAAACTTATATATTGTTTCATTGATACATTCTTGAAAAGCGTTGTTGAAGCATTTTATATGTTTAAGAGGTGCAGCTTAATATCTGTGACAGGATGTTATAAAGCATATTGTTACTGCATGTAACCATGATATTTTATAAAGATAACGAGCTCAAAATTTGAAGATATAATGGAAATTTTATGTATTGATCAATATTTCTGTGGCTTCCAATGTCAAAAATATTGGTACTAAATCCTCATGATGGAGAAAGTAAAAGCTTGTTTGTTATTTATTTGGAGTTGAAAAAATACACACTGCTTGCAAGGAAGGTCCATGGAAGTTGAGAGTTTAAATGCTGTTTTAAAATGTAATACTGGATGACAAATTTATGGATAATATTTGAAGTTATTTCAGAAAGTTTCTTAAATGAACTTTAATAATTTACAGAAACTATTCAAAAACCCATTGAATATAGTAAATTATATATTTTTTCAAGTTTTTTTTCTCTTTTTTTTTTTTTTTTTTTAATTTTTTCCTTTTGTGCTGTGGCCATTGATGAAACTTGGATACATAGCTACGAGTCACTATTTAAGTCCCAATCAGCACATCCCAAACTTCCTATGACCAGAAACGTTTTGATATAAACAAGGATATGTGAAGACATTGCTGATATGTGTGTGTTTTTGTAAGAATATTATCTCAGTGCTGTTCAGAAAGGTCAAAATGTAAACGAAGAATACTACAGAACATTTCTTTCAACGACATTGATGTCAAAACTGAAATGCAGACACCTTTTCTTGCGTCTGTCAAACCACTTACTGTTTGAGAATGTCTAATGTCATAAAGCAGATATTGTGATGTCACTACTGCGGGATTTGGACTGGGGTTCTTCAAAAGTCTACCTATTCACCAGAGCTAAGTTCATCTGACTTTGATCCGTTTGAAAATTAAAGAAGTTAACAGCCTCGTTGGATCTATTATAACTAAAGCAAGCTTTGTGTGCAAGTGCTTGACATATTATTGACATTTGCCTAGCAGCCAGTATCAGAGTGAAACCAATGCGATGACTGTCCATCATTGATCACACTGGAGATAAGCAGCCCATTATTGATCACAGGGAAAATAACTTCAAAGCAATCTAGATGGGTAAGTACCATAACATGCTAAATATTCAAAATAGACACTGCTTACTCATCCACCCTTTTACTATCGAAACCCTTGAAGCTGTGTGCCACAGTGTATACAAAATAAAGAACACCATAAAAGTAACTGAAAGGGCTCATTAGTAAAAACATTTAATATGGCTAATCAATATCAGATATTACCTTGGTATATAAAACATTTACTGTGACCAAAGCTTGCAACTTGGTCCATATATTATTTAAAATGCAGTATGTATGCCCCCTACTTCAAAGAAATTGATGGGGCATATTGATTTGAGTTTTCCATGCATCAGTCCAGTCCTTAAAATACATTTTTTATACTTGCCATATCTTACGAACTATGTATGTTGGTGCTTTGAGATTTCAATAATGGATTCTTCATGAAAAAAATTGCTAATCATATTTTTAGCTCAACAAAAATATATTCATACATTCAGTTGTCCCTTATCGAATTACCAAGATGGCTGCCTTGTCCATATCAAATAAAAACTAAATGTCTTTGACTCTAGAAATGAAATGCAGATGTGAGTCAGTATATAACTCAACTCAAATACTATCAATTTCCTTGAAATGAGGACAGTAGGTTGTTGTTTTACCTGTAACGATAAGCTTAACTTGGTTTGGTTTTGATCAAGAGGCCTGTCATTAACATCTGACCTGGACTTCTTGAACACTGTATCTTTCACTGTCTTAAGCTATTGTTATAAGCTTTGTAGCATCTGATGATGCTCAGGTCAGCAATTCACAGCCTATGGTCTTCTGGGTTAAAGCCAACATTTACGTGCTGAGAATAAATGGACTCAGGTGAGCTACAGGACCAATGGTCCTCTGGTTTTATTTTTCCGCCGGCAATGTATTTCCAGAGTTATGCCCCTTTTTCGACTTAGCCTGTGGAAACTTGTGAACAAAATATCTCAAGAACCCCTGATGCTAGGATCATGAGGCTTTGCAAGATGAGAATGCCCAAGGTGTAGATGACCTGATTCACTTTTGAAACAAATTCGTGAATTTTTGACCGAGTTATGCCCCTTTTTCGACTTAGTGCATTGTAAGCCGATGGAACCTTGTGAACAAAATATCTCAAGAACCCCTGAAGCTAGGAGCATGATTATTTGCAGGAAGATACTGCCTGCGATGTAGATGACCTGATTAACTTTTGAAAAAAATTCGTGAATTTTTGATCGAGTAATTCCCCTTTTTCGACTTAGTGCATTGAGGCCTATGGTACAAAGGTACCCTTACATATAGTCAAGAACAATAAGAGCTAGGAACTTGAAACTTTATACACATGATCAGTATGGAAAATAAGCAGACCCGTATTTTTTTATTTTTCTGCTGGCAATGTATTTCCAGAGTTATGTCCCTTTTTCGACTTAGCCTGTGGAAACTTGTGAACAAAATATCTCAAGAACCCCTGATGCTAGGATCATGAGGTTTTGCAGGATGAGAATGCCCAAGGTGTAGATGACCTGATTAACTTTTGAAACAAATTCTTGAATTTTTGACAAAGTTATGCCCCTTTTTCGACTTAGTGCATTGTAAGCCGATGGAACCTTGTGAACAAAATATCTCAAGAACCCCTGATGTTAGGAGCATGATCTTTTGCAGGAAGATACTGCCTGTGGTGTAGATGACCTGGTTAACTTTTGAAAAGAAATCATGAATTTTTGATTGAGTTATGCCCCTTTTTCGACTTAGTGCATTGTAAGCCTATGGAACCTTGTGAACAAAATATCTCAAGAACACCTGATGCTAGGAGCATGATTTTATGCGGGAAGATACTGCCTGTGGTGTAGATGACCTGATTAACTTTTGAAAATAATTTGTAAATTTATGATTGAGTTATGCCCCTTTTTCAACTTAGTGCATTATTTGCCTATGGAAGCTTGTGAACAAAATATCTGGAGAACCCCTGATGCTAGGATCATGATTTTTGCAGGTTGATATTGCCCAAGGTGTAGATGACCTGATTAACTTTCAAAAACAATTCGTAAATTTTTGACTGAGTTAAGCCCCTTTTTCGACTTAGTGCATTGTAAGCCTATGGTACAAAGGTACAAGCATTATTGGATGAACCTTCTCTAGAGACAAGCATATGGTTGGGGGCATAGTGTTTCATAAACACATTTTCTAGTTTAATTCTAGTTTTTGTCTTGCCTGTGACTAGCAGAAGTAAGGCATATGTATTCTTTTCCGATGTAGTCTTCACTGTTGGCATAAACTTTGCGTCAAGTTTTCTGGTTTAGCTCTGTTTTGTGAAACCGCATTCTAAGGAATTTTTGTTGTATCTTCTCTGTACAATTATATGCTGCGACCCCTTATTAGAATTGCCTCATTGAGGTGGTTTCATTGAAAAGGCACAACATATGTGCATAATTATGGAGAAATGAAAAAAATGTTTTAAATCCCTCTTATTAGCTCACCTGAGCCGAAGGCTCACAGGTGAGCTTATAGTATAGGCAGGCATCCGTCGTCCGTCCGTCGTCCGTCCGTCCGTCGTCCGTCCGTCAATATTTTCAAACGTCATCTCCTCTGAAACTACAAGGCCCATTGTTACCAAATTTCATATATAGCATCTATAGGCAGGGGGAACTAATAATACTGTTTTTTATTCAAATTGGTCCAGAACTCTGGTTGCTATGGCAACTTAAAGTTGCCATTGACTTGTATGGGGAAAATTGAAAATTTGCATTTATTGCTATGTCACTGGAGATATTTTGACAAAACTTTTATAGTAATGTTTCTAGAATTGTCCTCTATCAACCACATGAAATTTATTGAAATTGCACAATTTGGCTGGTTACCATGGCAACCAAATGGTTAATAATCCGTCAGTATTTTCAAACAACATCTCCTCTGAAACTACAAGGCCCATTGTTACCAAATTTCATATATAGCATCTATAGGCAGGGGGAACTAATAATACTGTTTTTTATTCAAATTGGTCCAGAACTCTGGTTGCTATGGCAACTTAAAGTTGCCATTGACTTGTATGGGGAAAATTGAAAATTTGCATTTATTGCTATGTCACTGGAGATATTTTGACAAAACTTTTATAGTAATGTTTCTGGAATTGTCCTCTATCAACCACATGAAATTTATTCAAATTGCACAATTTGGCTGGTTACCATGGCAACCAAATGGTTAATAATTGAAAAAAAAAGTATTAAAAAATCATCTCACCAAAAACTAGGAGGCCGCTAAAGCTCAAACTTTATGGAAAGGATCTTGATACTAACTTCTATAACAATATTGTTTTTCATGGTGATTGCTCTGGCAGTTTGGTTGCTATGGCAGCTTATAGTTTTCATTGACTTACAATGGGAAAATTGAAAATTTGCATTTATAGCACTGTCGCTGCAAATATTTTGGCATAATTTTTTCACAAATGTTCCTTTAGTTCTCCTCTACCAATTGTATGATATTTTTGCAAATTGCACAATTTGGCTGGTTGGCATAGCAACCAAATGGTTAAAAATAGAAAAAAAATGAAAATCGTCTTCTCAGAAGCTGTGTGGCTGATAAAGCTCAAACTTTACAGAAAGGATCTTTAGTAGTACCAGCCTCTATAGAATAATTGTTTTTCATGGCAACTGCTCTGGCAGTTTGGTTGCTATTGCTACTTCTAATTTCCATTTGACTTACAATGGTAAAAGTGGAAATTGGCAGTTTTTGCTGTCGAATTGCAGTTACTTAGAATATTTTTTTCAACAAAAATGTCTCTTGAGAAGTCCTCTATGATTCATATGAATTTTGTCTAAATCACTGAATTTGTTTGGATGCCATGGCAACATAAAGGGTAAATTTTCGAAGAGTAATATGAAAAATTCTTCCACTCAGAAGCCATAAGGGGTATGAAGCTGAATCTCTGCATACATGCTAATGACATTTAGTCTGTATATGAATTGTGTTTTTCTGCCCCCGTGACAATAGTCAGGGGGCATTATGATTCGCTCTTGTCTGTCCGTCCGTCCAACTGTCTGTCTGTCCATCCGTCCGTTCGTTAAACTTTACGGTATAGAGTTTGTGTAATCAACTTCTCCCACAGTTTTCAGTGGATCTTTTTCAAACTTCACATACATGTTGTGGACATATTGAAGATGAGCATGTGGGTTTTGGTTGGAGCTAGAATTAATTTTGACAGAATTACGGCCTTTTGAACTTAGTCATTTTAGGCAAATTTTTGCATTGTAGGGTATGCAGTTTGTGTAATCAACTGCTCCCACAGTTTTCAATGGATCTTTTTCAAACCTTGCATACATGTTGTGGACATATTGAAGATGTGCATGTGGGTTTTTGTTGGAACTAGAATTGGTTTTGACAGAATTACGGCCTTTTGAACTTAGCCATTTTAGGCAAATTTTTACATTTGTAGGGTGAGGAGTTGGTGAGGACTTTGCGTAATCAACTCCTCCCTCAGTTTTCAATGGATCTTTTCTAAACTTTGCATACATGTTATGGACATATTGGAGATGTGCATGTGGGTTTTTGTTGGAGCTAGACTTGATTTTGACAGAATTATAGCCTTTTGAACTTAGTCATTTTAAACATATGTTTGCATTGTAGGGTAAGTACTTTGTGTAATCAACTCCTCCCACAATTTTCATTGGCTGTTTTTCAGACATTGGAGACTTGTTGTGGACACAGTGAAGATGTGCATGTTAGTTATGATAGGAAAAAAATAATTCTGAAGGAATTATGGCCTTTTAAACTTAGTCTTTTTTGGCTGCATTTTGCACTAAAGGGTATAAAGTTTGTGAAATGTTTTCAGTGGATTCTTTGTAAATAGCATTTGTGCTTGAAAGGTGCTTTAGGGATGTACACATGTCCTGTGACAGGTGCTGCACGGGGGCATCATTAGTGTTTTACAGACACAATTTTCTAGTTTTTAGCTCACCAGAGCCGAAGGCTCCGGGGGAGCTTATAGTATAGGCAGTTGTCCGTCGTCGTCGTCTGTCGTATGTCGTCGTCTGTCGTCGTCTGTCGTCCGTCAACACTTTTAAACAACATCTCCTCTGAAGCTACTGGGCCAATTGGGCCCAAATTTCATCTGTAGCATTCTTGGGCTGGGGGATTGTAAGTTTGTGTTTTTTATGAAAATCGGCCCATTAGTTTGGTTGCTATGGCAACTTAGAGTTCCCATAGACTTATAATGGGGAAAATTGAAAAATGGCATTTACTGCCGGGCCATTGCAGATATGTTGACAAAACTTACATCAGCTGTATGTTTTTTTGCCCACTGCTCCTTTTATTGGTTGCCATGGAAACCAAAAATGCAAATAAAGGGAAAAAAATCTTAAAAAATTATCTGCTTTGAAGCCACTTGGCCAATTAGACCCATATTTCATCTGTAGTATCCTAAGGCTGGTGGACTATGGTTTATGTGTTTTTATGAAAATCGGCTCTTTAGTTTGGTTGCTATGGTAACTTAGAGTTGCATTGACTCATAATGGGGAAAATTGAAAAATCGCATTTACTGCCGAGCCATTGCAGATATGTTGACAAAACTTTTATAGAAATGTTCCTTGAGAAGTGTTTTATCAGCTATATGTTTTTTGGCCCACTGCACTTTTTAGCTCGCCTGAGCACGAAGTGCTCAGGGTGAGCTTTTAGGATACCGTGATGTCCGTCGTCCGTCGTACGTGTGGACGTCCGTCCGGACGTCCGTCCGGACGTCCGTCCGGACGTCCGTCAACTTTTGCTTGTGTACACTCTAGCGGGCACAGTTTCGATCCAATCTTTATGAAACTTTGTCAGAATGTTAATCTTTATAAAATCTAGGCCAAGTTCGAAACTGGGTCATGTCGGGTCAAAAACTAGGTCACTAGGTCAAATCTTAGAAAAACCTTGTGTACGCTCTAGAGGGCACAGTTTTCATCCAAAGTTCATGAAACTTTGTCAGAATGTTTATTTTCATAGTATCTAGGACAAGTTCGAAACTGGGTCACGTCGGGTCTAAAACTAGGTCACTAGGTCAAATCATAGAAAAACCTTGTGTACGCTCTAGAGGACACAGTTTTGATCCAATCTTTATGAAACTTTGTCAGAATGTTTATCTCCATAAAATCTAGGCCAAGTTCGAAACTGGGTCATGTCGGGTCAAAAACTAGGTCACTAGGTCAAATCTTAGAAAAACCTTGTGTACGCTCTAGAGGGCACAGTTTTCATCCAAAGTTCATGAAACGTTGTCAGAATGTTTATCCTCATAGTATCTAGGACAAGTTTGAAACTGGGTCACGTCGGGTCTAAAACTAGGTCACTAGGTCAAATCATAGAAAAACCTTGTGTACACTCTAGAGGACACAGTTTTGATCCAAGCTTTATGAAACTTTGTCAGAATGTTTATCTCCATAAACTCTAGGCCAAGTTTGAAACTGGGTCATGTTGGGTCAAAAACTAGGTCACTAGGTCAAATCTTAGAAAAACCTTGTGTACGCTCTAGAAGGCACAGTTTTGATCCAAAGCTCATGAAACTTTATCAGAAAGTTTATCCTTATAAAATCTAGGATAAGTTTGAAAGTAGGTCATGTCGGGTCAAAAACTAGGTCACTAGGTCAAATCATAGAAAAAACCTTGTGTATGCTCTAGAGGACACAGTTTTGATCCAATCTTTATGAAACATTGTCAGAATGTTTATCTCTATAAACTCTAGGCCAACTTCAAAACTGGGTCATGTCGGATCAACAAATTGGGTCACTAGGTCAAATCTTAGAAAATCCTTGTGGACGCTCTAGAAGGCACAGTTTTGATCCAAAGTTCATGAAACTTTGTCAGAATGTTTTTCCTCATAATATGTAGGACAAGTTTGAAACTGGGTCATGTCGGGTCAAAAACTAGGTCACTAGGTCAAATCATAGAAAAACCTTGTGTACGCTCTAGAAGACACAGTTTTGATCTAATCTTTATGAAACTTTGTCAGAATGTTTTCTTCTATAAACTCTCGGCCAAGTTTGAAAGTAGGTCACGTCTGGTCAAAAACAAGGTCACTAGGTCAAATCATAGAAAAACCTTGTGTACGCTCTAGAGGACACAGTTTTGATCCAAAGTTCATGAAACTTTGTCAGAATGTTTATCCTCATAATATGTAGGATAAGTTTGAAACTGGGTCCTGTCGGGTCAAAAACTTGGTCACTAGGTCAAATCTTAGAAAAACCTTGTGTACGCTCTAGAAGGCACAGTTTTCATCCAAAGTTCATGAAACTTTGTCAGAATGTTTATCCTCATAATATCTAGAACATAGAACAAGTTCGAAACTGGGTCACGTCTGGTCAAAAACTAGGTCACTAGGTCAAATCATAGAAAAACCTTGTGTACGCTCTAGAGGACACAGTTTTGATCCAATCTTTATGAAACATTGTCAGAATGTTTATCTCCATAAACTCTAGGCCAAGTTCGAAACTGGGTCATGTCGAGGTATAAACTAGGTCACTAGGTCAAATCTTAGAAAAACCTTGTGTGCGCTCTAGAAGGCACAGTTTTGATCCAAAGTTCATGAAACTTTGTCAGAATGTTTATCCTCATAATACGTAGGACAAGTTTGAAACTGGGTCATGTCGGGTCAAAAACTAGGTCACTAGGTCAAATCATAGAAAAACCTTGTGTACGCTCTAGAGGACACAGTTTTGATCTAATCTTTATGAAACTTTGTCAGAATGTTTATCTTCATAAACTCTCGGCCAAGTTTGAAAGTAGGTCATGCCAGGTAAAAAAACTAGGTCACTAGGTCAAATCTTAGAAAAACGTTGTGTAAGCACTAGAAGGCATAGTTTTGATCCAATCTTCTTGAAACTATGTCAAAATGTTTATTGTCCGTATATCTAAGCCCCCTATGAAACTGAGTCACGTCGGCTCAAGGTCAAATCTTAGAAAAACTTTGTGTACACCCTAGAGGGCACAGTTTTGATCCAATCTTCATGAAACTCTGTCAGAATGTTTATCTTAATGAAATCTAGGTAAAGTTTGAAACTGGGTCGTGTCGGGTCAAAAACTTGGTCACTAGGTCAAATATAAGAACGACCTTGTATACGCTCCAGAGGGCACAGTTTTGATCCAATCTCAATGAAACTGTGTCAGAATGTTTATTCTTACAATATCCAGGCCAAGTTTGAAACTGGGTCATGCCGGGTCAAAAACTAGGTCAAATGTTAGTATGGTAAAAACTCTTATAAATCTTCACCAGAGCCAGTGAACTGATTAATGCTCAGGTGAGCGATTCAGGGCCACCATGGCCCTCTTGTCTAGACATCTGAAACAATTTAGCAAAGTGATATATTATAGTCCAATTTTATATTGGCCCATTTATCCACACTTTCAGTCATGCTTGTGTGAGGCAGGGGCAGCATAGTTTTACATGGAATTATCAATACTGGTGATCACTTATTGTTTTTTACAGGGTCATGTGAAGCTCTCTATGTATGGGCTGTACTATATGACAGACTGTGGAGCTGATGTTGGCTTCCCTGTTGGGTAATGATACAAATTATTTTACATTTTAGACTGAATTGATATGTAATCAGTGGGCCGGATAAGAAGGAGTAACAGGGATAATTTCCACATTTTTCCATAGAAACATATGTTGTAACCCCTCACTAGAACTGTCTTGCTAAGACAGTTTAAATGAGAGGTCAAAACATATATTTTTATGGAAAAATCAGGAAAACTATCAAAACATTATCCTTGTTGCTCATGCTCATCTGGAGCCCTGCTGCATTATATTACGTTGGTCTTAGTTCATTTGTCAGGGGTATGAATATGAGTGCATAGGAGATCACTCTAGGGCTGGGACGAGTACCCGGGTACCCGAATTCGGATCGGGTAGACCAATTACCCGGGTACGAATTTACTACCTGTTACCTGAATGCTTATTATTATGTAATGTATAGATATTCTATTTCAACAGAATTCCAAATAGAGAAATTTTTTTAGTTTGACTGACATATGTAAATTGAAATCGTATTTTGCCAAACCATTTTTGTGTATTACAAGAAGGACTGATTTCTAAATTTCCATACCCTTCCTAGGCACATGTGTGCAACTGACAAATACCTTACTTATGATTTGATCTAAACTTATATTTTCTAACTGTGGACATACTCAAAACATGCTCAAAATGCTATGATGACGGGTACCCGCAGGTAATAAGGACTTGGGTACCCGGGTACAAAATCTCTACCCGCCCCAGCCCTAGATCACTCTGATTTGGTATTACAAGTACTCATTTCCCTTCTCACAGAGGGTAACCCTAAGTCTTAAAGGAAAGAATTTGCTCTGAGAGAGCTAAGAATTATATATCATACCAGTTGATATAATGAGATATTTAACATCATGGAAATGTATCTGGCGTCATAAGATCTCAAAACTTCTTAAGTGGAGGTAACCATGGGGGAATACCAATTTCCCTACCTGTGCCATCGACCTAGCCAATCCTTTTCCATTCATCTTCAGGCAAAAGTGGCTGTCGACCAAGAATATTGACAGCAGTATCAGCTCGGTATCAGCTCGGTCAATGTTCATTTACCATTATTGGTAGTGCTTTCAACTGAATTCTCGGTCGACAGCCTCTTTTTAGCTCGTCTGAACGAAAGTTCAGGAAGAGCTATTGTTTTTACCACGGCGTCGGCATCTGCATCAGCGTCCGCGTCGGCGTTCGGATTGTTTTGGTTAAAGTTTTTTAAAGACCTATATCTCCTTAACCCATGGATGGATTCTTTTGATACTTGCACTGTAGTTAGATATTGGTCTAAGGTTTAAGAGGGTACCACCCCCACCCCACTCCGTGACCTTGATGTCAAGGTCATGGACTTAGAAAATTGGTAGTTTCTTTGGACTGGATGTTTTGGTTAAAGTTTTATAAAGCCCAATATCTCCTTAACCCATGGATGGATTCCTTTGATACTTGCACTAAAGTTAGATATTGGTCTAAAGTTTTCGAAGGTACTACCCCCACCCCCCTCTGTGACCTTGATGTCAAGGTCATGGACTTTGAATATTGTCTTTTTATTGATTGGATGTTTTGGTTAAAGTTTTTAAAGACACATATCTCCTGAACCCATAGATAAATTCTTTTTATCCCCCGACCGAAAGGTTCAGGGGATATAGCGATGAGCCTGGCGTCCGTCCATCCGTCTGTCCTTCCGTCTGTCCGTCCGTAAAAATTTTCTTGTCCGCTCCATATCTTGAATACCCCTTTGGAATATTTTCATGATACTTCACAGTTATGTAGAACAGGTCATGATGATGTGTCGCGTACAAGAATGGTAACTCTTGCTAATGTACTTTTTGAGTTATTTCCCCTTTGGTGATTTTTTTGCAGATTCGTGTCCACTCTGTAACTTGAATACCCTTTGGAATATTTTCATGATACTTCACAGATATGTAGAGCAGGTCATGACGATGTGTCGCGAACAAGAATGACAACTCTTGCTTTCTTACTTTTTGAGTTATTCCCCCTTGATGGTTTTAGGTGTGATTTCGTGTCCGCTGCATAACTTGAATACCCTTTGAAATATTTTCATGATACTTCATAGATATGTAGAACAGGTCATGACGATGTGTCGCGAGCAAGAATGACAACTCTTGCTTTCTTACTTCTTGAGTTATTCCCCCTTGATGGTTTTAGGTGTGATTTTGTGTCCGCTCTATAACTCGAATACCTTTTGAAATATTTTCATGATACTTCACAGATGTGTAGCACAGGTCATGACAATGTGTCGCAAACAAGAATGACAACTCTTGCTTTCTTATTTTTTTAGTTATTTCCCCTTGATGGTTTTAGGTATGATTTCGTATCTGCACCATAACTTGAATACTCTTTGGAATATTTTCATGATACTTCATAGCTATGTAGAACAGGTCAAATGACAACTCTTGCTTTCTAACTTTTTGAGTTATTTCCCCTAGATGGTTTTAGGTTTGATTTAGTTTCTGCTCCATAACTTGAATACCCTTTGAAATATTTTAATGATACGTCACAGATAAGGAGATCAGATCATGATAGTTTGTCTCATACAAGAATGACAACTCTTGCTTTCATACTTTCCCAAGTTTTATATTTATGAAGACATCATTTCACAGTGCCACGATGAGTGACTCAGTTGATACTAATACCAGTTGATACTAATACTTGGACTGATATTAGATAATGGTTCAGGGTTTTGATACATCCTAGCCCCCCCCCCCCCCCCCGTCAGTTTTTTTACCTCAAGCTCATGGACTTTGAAATTTCATTTTTTGTATTTTAAGACTTATTTCTGAATTCTGAGATAGCTTTTGTTTATAAATGTGTTTTCATTATGGACATGTTTGCATAAAGTTTTATGCATAGCGGTCCACATAGACCCCCCCCCCCCCCCCTCCCCCTACCCGTCAGTTTTTTTTTTTACCTCAAGCTCATGGACTTGGAAATTTCATTTCATCTTTTTTATTTTAATTTTATTTTAAGAGTTATTTCTGAGATAGCTTTTGTTTATAAATGTGTTTTCATTATGGACATGCTTGCATGAAGTTTTATGCATAGCAGTCCACACCACCATAGCTGCTTTGTGATGGGCAAGCACCAATTCAGGCGAGCTATGCTGTAAGGCGACAGCTCTTGTTATAGTAATTGATCGGTCGGCAGCACTTGTAAGCAAATTGGTATTACCCCCATGGTAACACTATCAGTAGTTTAAACACAGTATGCTTCTTGGATGGAGATTTCATTAAATTGTTGTCAGTGGCAGATAAAATATAACACATATTAAGATGAATGGGTACACTTTCAGGGGAAGCAACTCAGCCATTTTCATTTTTGCCACCTTTCTCAATTAGAGTCAACTCTTGAAAGAATTTGCTGCCCTTGCAGCAAATTCCTTCTTTTAACAGTAGACCCTCTTTTGAAAGGCTTCATGGTCCAGGGAAGGAAACAGGAAGTCACAAAAGTTGTTCCCCTTTGTAAAAATGGTGGAAAAGTTATGATGGTATACCTGTACACCTTTAAACAGAGGTCTGAGAAAATTGCACTTCCATTCTATGAATTTCAGGTAGCATCTCACTTATAATTCATGCAGAGCATGGCGTACACATACTGTTTGCCCTAGCAGATACCAATGCCATCATAGATCTGTTACCATAGCAACTGTGAAATTAATGACTGATTTGCTTACTACCTTGGCAGAATGATGTCCAGATGACGTCACTTTGACATCAATATGTACTCCTAGTTGATGTGGTAATGTAGCCTATACATGATCCATGTCTGCTACGACATACAGCATTTGCAATACTCCACCAATTTTTCAATGACATTACAAACTGAAAGATTTTCTAAACAAAAAATTATTCTCAATTCATTTAATTCCATGTTTTTAATGATGATGCAGAATAGTACATATCGGAACTGGTGTAGGGGAGGAGGAGCCCAATAAAAAAGTATACATTGCAATGCATGAGATACTCTACAGTGTGCTAAGCTCCACTTTGTTTGCTTTAGATTGCTCAAATAGACACATATTCTGTGTTGAAGCAACAATGGCTGTGACCAATAAGAGGAGATATGCAGGATGGTATGAGTTTTTACGAGCCATCTATGCAGAAGGGGAACACTGTGTGCATGTCTGAGATTATATGGTTAAACTGGATCTCAGTCAGATCAAAAAAATAAAACTGGGGATCACTCTGTTTTTCAAAGACAACTTTTTGATAAGTCCCTATATGAAGTGAATCTCATTGAAGAATCAGTGAAAAACAGACAAAAACAAGAAATGTTACAGTATGTAACAGATGCCCCCGAAGGCCCCTTAAACGGACCTTTGACCCTGATTGTGACCTTGAACTTGGGCAAGGCAGCCCAAATCTTGCAAGTGAGATGCCTTTTTATCATGCTTTACCTTTCTGTGAAGTTTGATGAAATTCACTTCAGCAGCCTCCAGTCAGTTTGGAGATATAATCTGACCTGTGTGCCCTGATTATGACCCTGACCTTTGGTACAGGAACCTAAATTTTGTTTGTGACATACCATCTCATTATGTATTAACATTTCAGGAAGTTTAATACAGTTTGCTTAAGAAGTCTTTTTAGTAATTGGGGAGAAAGGACCTTTGACCTATGACTGTGACCTTGAACTTGGGTGTGAAAGCCTATATCTTGTGTGTGTCTTACCTTCTCATTAAGCTTCATCTTTCTATGATGTTTGAGGAAATTTGCTTTTGTATATTTATGAGCAATTGTTGAGACATGATTTGCCATCTGACCCCAGATTGTGACCTTGACCTAGGGTTTGAGAATATAAATATTATGGGTGAAAACCTTTTAATCATGCTTTGTATTTCCGTGAAATTTGATGAAATTCAGTAATGTAGTTTTAAAGTAATAGCAGAGACACTGTTTGACCTCTAAGCCCTGACAGTGACCTTGACCTTGGGTTTGGGAATATGGATATTATATGTGACAAATCTTCTCATTACTCTTTATATTTCTGTGAAATTTGATGAAATTCAGTTGTGTAGTTTTAAAGTAATCGTAGAGACACTATCTGACCTCTAACCCCCGACAGTGACCTTGACCTTGGGCGTGGGAACCAAACTCTTGTGCACGACACACCTTCTCATTGTGCTCTATCTATCTGTGAAGTTTCATCAACTTTGCTTCAGTAGTTTATAAGTTATAGCTGAGACACGATTTAAGACATGATTTGACCTTTGACCCAATTGTGACCTTGACCTTCGGCATAGGAACCAAACTCTTGTGCGCGACACACCTTCTCAATGTGCTCTATCTTTCTGTGAAGTTTCATCAAATTTGCTTCAGTAGTTTTTAAGTTATGGCTGAGACACGATTTGTTACGCACGGACGGACTGACGGACGGACGGTGCGATTTTAATATGCCACCCGAAGTTCCTTCGGGGGCATAAAAAAAGAAAATAGTTGAATTTGCTAACAGCGTAGATACAGATGAGGTGGCTCACAATGAGCCACCTCAGCCTGAAATGGCTCTGTAGTCTTTGAATTCTCAATATTATATAGCTTGGACGAAACATTTTTTTTTAAATTTTGCAGATGTAAATTCTGTTGTCAGCATTTTTGGTGCTTTAAGGGTTAATTGGTGTTTGTCAATAAAATGTATTATTTTGAACTAGGCTGCCTCAGTACATGGCCCCAGAAGTTTTATGCTATGGACCAGTCCAGATGGATGAAAGTACAGAGTTATCTGCCTTACCTGCTTCTAGTCCTAAAACTGATGTCTGGTCACTTGGCTGTCTACTTCTAGAAGCTTTCTCAGTAAGATTTTAGGTCATATAATAGAGTCAGTTCTCGATATCTTAAAGTTGAACTTCAGCCCAAACTACCGATATCTCAAAGTAAATTTTCTGGTACCAGAAAATTTACTTTGAGATATCAGTAGTTTGAGATAACAGGAGTTGAAATGTAAATAAGAATAGGAAAAACATTCTTTGATATAAGAAGATGCTTTGAGATATCAGTATTCAAGATATCGAGAGTTGACTCTAGATAAGGTTGATTTTTGATGATACCATAAAAGAATTCTAAAAAATGGAACCCGTAAAACAATGGCTGTAATTGTCTTAACCGGGACAGTTTGTTTTACAATGCAGTAATGTATCCAAAAGATGCAGCTGGAAAGGCAAAAGTATAGACACTGATCAGACTCTCCTTCAGGAGTAGTCTGATCTGGGTCTTCACTGTTTGCTCAGACCTATCTGTCCCAATACCTAGAATTTTTATGGTCATTATGAAATAGTTTTTCCTAATTTCTATACCATTAATAAGAATGAGGGGCCACAAGATATATTTTAACAAAGAGTTACCAAAAATAATTTTGGAATCTTTATCAAAACCCAATTTCTCATAGATATAATCAAAAGCCCAGTTTATCTGGAAGCCTGTGGACAAATAGAGAGAGGCACCATGGTCAAGTGGTAAGAGTGACTCAGTTACAATGCAGAGGGTCCCTGGAAGGTTGCAGGTTCAAACCTTTGTTGGGCCAGCTAACAACTGGAATACTCTGTCTGTCAACCCAGTGGGTACCTGTTTTGAATCAGGCCCAGAGGTTATAAAACTTGAATACATTCTCAAACTCAAAATAAAGCACACTGATGATTGGTTGCTTCAGAGCACATGCTCGGAAGCAGCCAATCAGTGTGCTTTATTTTGAGTTTGAGATTATTCTCAAGTTTTATAACCTCGAACCCAGGGAAAGATAAGGCAGTGAAAGGTGAGGAATGGGCTCCACCTTCATATGCTGTGCTGAAGATACAGTGGGTCTCTAACCCCCACTACCCCTATAGCCAGTAGGTTATGGGAAACCTGTACCTTTACTTTTTAGCTCACCTGGCCCGAACGGCCATAGTGAGCTATTGTCATACCAATGCGTGCGTTGTGCGTCGTGCGTCGTCACGCAAAATGTCCGTCAACACCTAAAAACAAATATTCAAACATCTTCTTCTGTAAAACTGCTGGTCCCATGGTTCTCAAATTTCACATGGAATATGACCTGACTCCAGGGTCTCAGAATTGTAAAATTGGGTCAGGTTGAAAATCCAAGATGGCCGCCGTTACTAAAAATAGCAAAAACAACAAAATAAACTTCTTCTCCAGAACCACTAGGTATATTTGTCTGAATTTTGGCATGGAACATCAATGAAACCTTGGTATTCAAAATTGTAAAAATGAAAAAAATCTGTAGCAGAGTTTTGTCACAGTGACCTACTTTCTGTTTACGAGTGTAATTTTGCTCAAATGGGAATGTCAAAAAATGACTTATTCAGACGACTTCAAACAACTTCTTCTCTAAAACCACTGCACCCATGGGTCTCAAATTTCACATGGAGCATGACCAGACTGCAGGGTTTCAAAATTGTAAAATTGGGTCAGGTCAAGAATCCAAGATGGCCGCCGTTACTAAAAATAGCAAAAACAACAAAATCAACTTCTTCTCCAGAACCATTTGGTATATTTGGCCGAAAGTTTGCATGGAACATAAATGGGACCTTGGGATTAAGAATTATAAAAATGAAAAAAATCTATAGCGGAATTAGGTCACAGTGACCTACTTAGCGTTTACAAGACCGATTTTGCTCAAATGTCAGTATCTCAAGAAAAGGCAATCGATTGTGGTCAGATTTGGTCAGAAATGGTCCTTGAAAGGAATTATTTCAATTTTGTGCCAGTTGACTATCCAAGATGGTCAACATGGGGGCCGTTACTAAAAATAGCACAAACATAAAAATGACAATTACTCAAGAACCCTTGAATGGAATTCGACCAATTTTGTGTCAGATTGCTCCTTGCATGAAGCCGTTTCGATTAATTGCAATTTGGTTTTCCAAGATGGCCGACATCTGCTGTCACTAAAAATAGCACAAACATAAAAATAATAATTAATAATAATTAATAAAAATAATAATTACTCAAGAACCTTTGAATGGAATTCAACCAATTTTGTGTCAGAATGTTCCTTGCATAAAGCCGTTTGGATTAATTGCAATTTGGCTTTCCAAGATGGCTGACATCTGCCGTTACTAAAAATAGCACAAACATAAAATGACAATTACTCAAGAACCCTTGAATGGAATTGGACCAATTTTGTGTCAGAATGTTCCTTACATGAAGCCATTTCGATTAATTGCAATTTGGCATTCCAAGATGGCCGTTTCTAAAAATAGCACAAGACATGAAAATGACAATATCTCAGTTACCGCTGAGTAGATTTTGAGGAAATTTGTGTCAAAATGATTTTTGCATTGAGATGTTTCAAAAGTAACTAAATATAGACAAATCATATTGGCCTTTGTTACTAAAAATAGAAAAACGTGAAAATAAGAAAATCTCAGTGGAATTGGACTAATTTTCTGTCAGAATGGTCCTTTCATTAAGCTTTTTCGATTTTCTGCATTTTGGCATTCCAAGATGGCCGCCATCTGCCGTTACTTAAAATAGCACAGAACATGAAAATGACAACATCACATTAACCGCTGAAGCGATTGAGACGAAATTTGTGACAAAATGATTCTTGCTTTGACGTGTTTCACAAATTAACAAATATTGACCCGTCAAGTTGGCCTCTGTTACTTAAAATAGCAAAATTTGAAAATTAGAAAATTACAATGGAACTGGACCAATTTTGTGTCAAAATGGTCCTTGCATGAAAGCTTTTCAATTTTTTGCATTTTGGCATTCTATGATGGCCGCCATCTGCCGTTAGTAAAAATAGCACAAATCATGAAACTGACAATATCTCAGTAACCCCTGAATGGATTTTGATGAAATTTGTGGCAAAATGATTCTTGCCTTGAGGTGTTTCAAAAGTAAATATATAAAGACCAGACAAGTTGGCCTCTGTAACTAAAAGTAGCAAAATGTTGAATTGAGAAAATCTCTGGAATTGGACCAATTTTGTATCAGAATGGTCTCGTTGCACAAAAGCCAGGTGAGCGATATCAGGCCCATTTGGGCCTCTTGTTTGTGGATAAACATTTTTTGTTTCTGATTGCCCTAACATCTACTTTTAAGTGTAAGCTGCAGCCCTGCAAATACAAGATAAGAAGAATCCATCATGAGTGTCTATATCGGATAGGGAAATTTCATCCGAGAGGTCTGAATTTCAAACAGGGAAGAGGCTTTCCCTGTCCCTGGTTGAAATTCAGACTCAAAGAAAAGAAATTATATGAAGGAATTTACATGTATGTAAATTTGTATATTTATAGGGTAACAGATTGTGGAATGATCTGTCAACTAGACAAAGGACTTCTTCGATTAAGGCGAGGATTTTCCCCATTAGACCGGCGCGACAGGTCCGAATTTTCAAAAGTATAAAGTGTGCAATTTTTTCTTAGCGGAGCGTCCACAAATATGTAAGCCATATGAAATCAGATCATTTGTGATTCAGACCCAAAGACATGGGGAGATAATCCAGTCTGACCCTACCTACCCTTAATTCAAGGTTTTCGCATACCTCAATTTTTGAGGTAATAAAAATATTGAAATCAGTCATTCATTTCATACATTTTTGTCATAAATGCATGCTAAATACATGCATATCACAATACAAAGCAATGATTTTCTTCTTGTTACGCCTGACTGGCATTCAAACATGCAAAACCAGTTATACTTCCGGTCAAAGCGGCCAAAAGAGAACGCTTCACTATAACTAAGATACAAGAGTACTTCCCCCCCCCCCCCCCCCCCCCGTGACCCAGCATTTCCTTCATGCAGCAGACTTATGCGATGCAAGTACGCAATATATATGAGTGGGAAGCTGGGTCATGGGGGGGGGGGGGGGGGGGGGAACGATACTCAATAAACCAAAGAAGAAGAATGGTCAACAGTAGCACTGTGATCTTCAAGGATTTTATTGTGTACAATGACCTTGAAATGAGGTCAAGGTCACATACATATAGTCAAAACTATCCAGTGTTGTCTGTTATGTAAGTAATGTAAGTCAAAAAAGGGTGAAATGTATACAATAAATCATTATTTCAACGATCAGTTTGAGGATAATTTACAATTTATCTCAACAATGACGTCAACGTATGGTTAACGTACTTTACATAGACACAAGCAGTTGAAAATTCATTTTCCATGCAAGTTACAAGTCATAGTCATAAATGCAAAGCAAAAGTCAGTGATCCGTATAACTTTTAAATCATGGGGAAAAATCACGTCTTAAGCATAGAAGTCCTTATACGCAAGATCATAAGCTTTTTAAAATCAGGTATGTAGCAAACTGCCATGGTCTTGTGTAATCTATGTTTCAACCTGTTTAATGCAATATAATGCAAATTACAAGGAAACGGATCAAGAAGATCAGTGCTTCCTATACCTTAGAGGGAACGGTCCTCAGTAATGTAGAAACTATCAAGTATCTCGGCATAACCATTACCAATGATTTGAAATGGAACACACATGTCAGCAATATTTGCACAAAGGCTAATAGGACCCTCGGCTTCCTCAGACGTAACTTGGCAGCATGTCCACAAGATGTTAAAGAGTCAGCATACAAGGGACCAGTCTTGGAGTATGGCAGTTCAGTTTGGGACCCTCAAAGTATACTTCTTCAAGATGAACTTGAGAAGGTGCAGAAGAGGGCAGCTAGATTTGTAACGGGAAATTACACATATGAAACTGGGAGTATGACTGGCATTCTGGAGAAACTTAAGTGGGAATCCCTGAAACAGAGAAGGAAAGATAGTAGACTCATAATGCTTTACAAAGGTCTGAGGGGTGCAGCCAGTATACCCGTAAATGACCTTGTTCCCCCAAGTAGGCATACCAGGAATCATCATTCCCTAACATTTCAAACCCCATTGGCTGGGACTGACATTTACAAGTCCAGTTTCTTCCCCCAGACTATTAGAGATTGGAATTCCCTGGAAGATTCACTTATTTCTGCTGCTGAGGGTGCAGAGGATTCAGTTACTAAGTTTACTTCTCTTATAAGGGCTAGGGACTAGCTTCCCTGATTCACAGGTCCTGGTGAATGATTGTCCTTGGATGTATCACCAGTAAACAATTCTGATTCTGATTCTGATGTTTTATTTTGCAAAGAGTTTAAATCTGTTTAGTAGCAGTTGTTGTCACACACCGCAGAGTTAATGAGAGAGGCCATCAAATCAATAGAAACTATGACAGGACCATTGTGACATGCTTGACTGATGTTTTCATTGAAGAAATGATATTTCTTTCTTTGTATTTTATCATCAGATACTCCCTCTTATGAAGAGCCATGCTCCATTTTGGCACACTGAAGTTTGCTTAAGATTTGAAATAAGGCCGCTATATATGAGTAAAAAGTCTGTAGTGGGGTTCAGCATGCTGAGGAACGATATTAGCATAAGAAAGTGAAAAAGATCACCATTTGGGAAAGGAAGAGAGAGAGAGAGGAGAACGACAGAGAAAATCTGTGTAATAGCAAAGTTATCATTTTAATTTATTCTATCATGACTGTATTATTTACCTGTTAGACATTAAGAGAAACTGTTGGTATGGTAATAAACCAATAACCCATCAATGCAATAATTGTGGTGAGCATGCATGTTTCACCTGCAGAAATAATATTGGTTAACAAGTGTCCTTTGCTTCTGAAAACTGCAGCATGTATCTGAAAGCCTATGCATCTATTAAAATAGCTCTCAACTTTTATTTTAAGGCGTACAGCTACACTTCCATTTTTTACGAAGGGAAGCAGCTTTTGAGACTTCCTTTCGCTTCTGTGGACAACAATGTCCTCCCAAAAAGGTCAACTCTTTTAAAAAAAAGAATTTGCCCCCATGGGAGCAAATTCTTTTTGTAAAGGGTTGACCTACATTTAAAAAGCAGCCAAACTGAAACCATAAAAGCATATTTGTTCATCTTTCTCGTGTTAGAATTGAAATATATGTCTGGAAATATATGTCTGGACCATGAATTATGATAAATACATCAGGTAGTAGGGCCGATAGCAAATAGTTACTACACAGTTAAATATTTTTCAGTCTGTCCTCCAACTGCACATCAGTATGTTAATCATGATTTCTTAATATTATCTACTTGTCTTGTTTTCTTAATACAGAGTCTCATCCATTTGATATTCTGGCACAAGATCTCAAGTGTAAAGGCCGTATAAGGGTATGTTATCTTGAATTTTCATTTCCGTGTCTATCCTTTCAACATGTGGAAAATTTTGAAGGGATTTACAATTTAGTTCTTAAAATGAAAAATTAGATGGACTACCCGATCCAATTTTACAACTGCATGCTGAAAAAACGAGTGAAATTTGAAAAAAACAAAACAAAAAAAAACCCATTTGAATTGGCTTCTGGATGGGCAGAGTTATGTCAGATTTTATCTACCTAATTGGAACATGGCAAATTGGAGATTTTCTTTGATCATATGCAATGTGTTGTTCATATTATTTAGCTAGGCTGGACTTTTCAAACAAGCAGATTGATAATGCAACTGTAAACTGGTAAAAATTTGCAAATGCTTATTTCACAAAGAGAGTCAAAACAAATCTTCATGAAGTTTCCAATTTGTGATCTTTGCATTGATAAAGGTTCTGATAATTTTTCACTGTAGCTTAAAGTGAATGGGTACATTTTCAAGGGCAGCAACTCTTGACTTTTTCATTTTTGCCTCTAATGTGTTTGAGGTCGCCTCTTAAAGGAAAGAATTTGCTCCTCTAGGAGCAAATTCTTTCCTTCAAGAGTAGATCCCCCTATTTGAAAGGCTTCATCTTGCAGGGAAGCAAACAGGAAGTCACTTATATCTCCATTATGAATGGTGGTCGGGGGGGGGGGGGGGGGGGGGTCAACTATTGAAGGAAAGAATTTGCTCCTAGAGGAGCAAATTTTTTACTTTCAGGGCACACCCACTTTTGGAAAAGCTTCATCCTGCAGGGAAGCAAACAAGAAGTTATAAAAGTAGTTCCCCTTTTTAAACATGGATGAAAAACATTGAGGTGTACCATACATTTCAATTTTTGTGAAACTGAAGTTTCAGGGTACACCCACTTTTGGTAAAGCTTCATCCTGCAGGGAAGCAAACAAGAAGTTATAAAAGTTATTCCCCTTTTTGAATACATTTCAATTTTTGTGAAACTGAAAATTTTCTTATAAATAAACTTTCTCAAATATTTTCTTGATTTACAATAAGCATCTGCCTGTATTGTATGTTTAGTGTTATAAAATACTTACCTTTTTCAGAACTTATCACCCACAACAGCAGAGTTTATCAAGAAATGTTTAAGTACGTTACCATCAGATAGGTAAGTTTCCATTTTACCGACAATATTTGAACAGCAGTACTTGAGCAAACCAATCAGACCAGGACTCAGTTGTTCAGACATATGTCAGATCAACGAACATGCTAAGTCGTTAGTTAACAAGACATAAATTTTCAAATGTATTGCACTGGAAAACACTGCCATTTTTTGCTGAAAAATATGTTTAGGAGCTTTTGTACTGCAAAATCTCCTCACTTTTTTTTCAGCAAAAATATTAGCCTACTTGATTTTTATCCCCCGACCGAAAGGTTCAGGCCGAAAGGTTCGGGGGATATAGCGATGAGCCTGGCGTCCGTCCGTCCGTCTGTCCGTAAACACTTTCTTGTCCACTCTATATCTTGAATACCCTTTGGAATATTTTCATGATACTTCACAGTTATGTAGAACAGGTCATGACGATGTGTCGCGTACAAGAATGGTAACTCTTGCTATTATACTTTTTGAATTATCTCCCCTTTGGTGATTTTTTGGCAGATTCGTGTCCGCTCTGTAACTTGAATACCCTTTGGAATATTCTCATGATACTTCACAGAAATGTAGAACAGGTCATGACGATGTGTCGCGAACAAGAATGACAACTCTTGCTTTTTTTCTTTTTGAGTTATTTCCCCTTGATAGTTTTAGGTGTGATTTTTTGGCAGATTCGTGTCCGCTCTATAACTAGAATACCTTTTGGAATATTCTCATGATACTTCACAGATATGTAGAACAGGTCATGACGGTGTGTCGCGAAAAAGAATGACAACTCTTGCTTTCTTACTTTTTGAGTTATTCCCCCTTGATCATTTTAGGTATGATTTCGTGTCCGCTCTATAACTTGAATACCTTTTGGAATATTTTCATGATACTTCACAGATATGTAGAACAGGTCATGACGATGTGTCGCGAACAAGAATGACAACTCCTGCTTTCTTACGTTTTGAGTTATTTCCCCTTGATGGTTTTAGGTCTGATTTCGTGTCCGCTCTATAACTTGAATACCTTTTGGAATATTTTCATGATACTTCACAGATATGTAGAACAGGTCATGATGATGTGTCGCAAATAAGAATGACAACTATTGCTTTCTTACTTTTTGAGTTATTTCCCCTTGATCATTTAAGGTATGATTTCGTGTCCGCTCTATAACTTGAATACCTTTTAAAATATTTTCATGATACTTCACAGATATGTAGAACAGGTCATGACGATGTGTCGCGAACAAGAATGACAACTCCTGCTTTCTTACTTTTTGAGTTATTTCCCCTTGATGGTTTTAGGTCTGATTTCGTGTCCGCTCTATAACTTGAATACCTTTTGGAATATTTTCATGATACTTCACAGATATGTAGAACAGGTCATGATGATGTGTCGCGAATAAGAATGACAGCTCTTGCTTTCTTACTTTTGGAGTTATTTCCCTTTGATGATTTTACGTGTCCGCTCCATAGCTTGAATACCTTTTAAAATATTTTCATGATACTTCACAGATATGCAGAACAGGTCATGACAATTTGTCTCATACATGAATGATAACTCTTGCTTTTAGACTCAGTGAATTATTTCCCTTTGGTAGTTTGAGCTGCTGTTTGAGTCTCTGCTCCATAACTGTATAACCCTGGCCAGCTACAGAATTTGAATAACCGTGTACCTTTTAGAATATTGATGATCATGCTGTGATATCTTATCAGTGTTCCTAACTCTCTCTTACCCCTCCAAATTCCCGTGACCCCTCCGGCACCCCCCCCCCCCCCCACAAAAAAAAAATTCCAGATTTGGATTCTTTGTCCAAATTCACTTACTAGAGAGCTCAAAATTAGATTTGTAGGGCTTGTACTTTAGAAGTTATTCACACATTTTGAAAGTTGAATGTATCGTATGCTATACATTTGTGTATATGGTGGATGTTTGATGAGATATTACCTCTTTTTAGCAGTCAAGCATACTGTTTTAATCTGAGTGTTAGATAATCATGCATCTGTTAACAGTTAATGTCAATCAGAAGCATAAAAGAACAACAATATATTACTAATATGTGTTTTGAAGTGCACCCTTTTTACCAAGGCCCATGGGGGTCTTCGGTCGGGGGATTTGCCATCTCCTCTGATGGCTATTTTTGGTGTAGCAGAAGACTAAACAAATCCTTAAGTAACGACTTCATTAAGCTGAGGTTGCTTTGGACAACCAGGCCCAGATCAGTTTCAATGGAATCATTTTCATAATATCTTAGTGAACCGTACATTGAACAAAAAATCTCCAGGGAAGGTAAATTCTACCATGAAGAATTTATTTCCCATTTCATTTGGGGCTTTTGCTTGTTTGTTTGTTAAGTTATGCTTTTGTAATGAGTCACTGGGTACGAAACCTTTACCTCAGTGTATGTTGTCTTTTGTGTGCATTTTGCTGGTTTGAGAAGGCGGACACTGCAGTCACTGACCATCACCTAATACCACTGTTTCCAGCTCACAGCATACTGGATGCAGATTTATTGGTCTATTGGATTGGAAAAATTGATCGGACATGTGCCACCCATGGGAGTCGAACCAGTTATCCCCTGTGTGAAAGCTGAAAACATCCTATCCACTAGATCGAGCACTCAGCTTATTTTGTTTTTTAAAGGAAAATTTTTTCCCCGCAAGAAAGAAACACAGGACCACAGTAAGAGCATTAAAACTGGACCAGAGGTAGTTTGACAAAAAAAATTGGTCCTGGAAACATGTAGTTCTGCATGAACAGTTCTTGGGTAAACCAGGCTAAGTGTGTAAGACTTCGGGTTACAGTATGTGGAGAGATATGAAAAAAAAAACTTATAATTATTCCAACTCAACATTCTAATGCTAATTTAGTGCAAGTTGATTGGTTAAGAGCAAATGGAATGGGGCCTTTTATCATCTATAAATCCTGAACCGGAGTCTTGGAACTATTTTCTTTTGGGCAATTTCTAAGGTATACAATATAACTGACAATTTTCAGATCCAGATGGATTTTATTTTTGTAGATTTCATTGATGTGTAAATGCCTGCAAATCATGCACGAACTTGACACAAAACCAAAATAATCAATTTGTGAGTGATTTGCTGGCACCTTGATAAACTCTTGTAAACTAGAATTTATTCCTATAATGATTGATAAATACTGCCCTTTCCTGAATAGTCTGAAGACTCTCTCTAAAACAGTACTGCATGAACATGTATGATGATTGTTTTCTTTTTCAGACCCAACCCATCAGAGTTGTTACATCATGAAATCTTTCAAAATTATAAGTTGAAAGATGTGAGTATGAAATTATATTTCCAATTGATATTATTTTTTGTTGAATTTCTTAACAGTGATGACCCTGAGTGACTGAGTGAACTCGGGTTTAGCGTCCCACCAACACAAAAGTGATATGTTTATCAGGACTAACGTGGTCATGGCACTGTCTATTCTTAGACACCCTTTGCAGTTTTTATACCCACCACACTTCAGTGGTAAGGTATTATGTTATACCTTTTGGTGTCCGACCGTCCGTCCGTGCTCACCATTTCCGATCGATAACTTTATTATTTATTCACGGAAGTTTTTCAAATTTTGCATACATATTGTTATCGGCGATGAGTGGTATGGGATTGTTAATGGGCAAAATCCATCCATTTTTAACAGAGTTACTGCCCTTTTTCATATTGGAAAAATGGTTTCTGGCCTGTTATTCCTCTACTGTTTATGATATCTTAATGAAACTTCACAGATTTGTTTCACATCAAAGGTTACATATAGTGATTAAGGACTGTCACTCTGACCTTCCCAGTTTGTGAGTTATCCGCCCTTGATAGGTCTGAAAAAAGGTTTTTGACCTGTTGTTCCTATACTTTATGGAATATCTGAATGAAACTTCACAGATATGTTTCACACCAAGGTTACATATTGTGACAAAGAACCATCACTCTTACCTTTCCAGTTCATGAGTTATCCACCCTTGATTGAATTGGAAAATGGTTTTTTACCCCTAGTTCCTTTACTATATGGAATATCTGAAAGAAACTTAACAGATACATGTATGTTTCACACCAAAGGTTACATATTGTGACAAAGAACCATCACTCTTACCTTTCCAGCTCATGAGTTATTCGCCCTTGATAGGTCTGAAAAATGGTTTTTGACCTGTAGTTCCTTTTCTACATGGAATATCTGAATAAAACTTCACAGATATGTTTCACATCTAAGGCTTCATTTCATGACTAAGAACTGTCACTCTGACCATTCAAGTTTGTGAGTTATCCACCCTTGATTGATCTGAAAAATGTTTTTTATCTATAGTTCCTGTACTATATGGAATATCTGAATGAAATTTCATAGATTTGTTTCACATCAAAGATTACATATTGTGACAAAGGACCATCACTCATACCTTTCCAGTTAATGAGTTATCCCCCTTGATAGATCTGAAAAATAGTTTTTGACCTGTAGTTCCTATACTATATGGAATATCTGAACGAAACTTCACTGATATGTTTAACACCATAGAATAAGAAGCAGAGTCTCTCAGCTCAAAGAAATGCTTCACAGCCTGATCTAAATCTACACTGGTCAGAATGTTCCACACTGGTAAGGATGCTCCACATTGTTGGGTGGTTTATATTTATATTTATTTACAGCAAGGACATCATATCTCTGTCTATCCCAGTTCTGAGGCTGTTTAGCAATTATATATCTCAAAAAATAAGTTACGATGCCCAGCAGTCGCGGGGTATCATGCAGTGCCTGCGGTGCTTTTATTATTTGTGTACCTCCAAGATATGTCACTTGTTTTCAGCACAGCATCCATTCTATTGTCACAATTGTCATGAATAATACTTCATGTCCTTCATTAGTCTCAGAAATTTTAAATGAGAAAATGGTCTTGCATGTCAATAAACATTAAAAAATGAGCAAAATAATTGTCAAGTAGCTCAGGTGATCATGGCAGGGTATGAACACAGATAACTAGAGTAATTATATGCCCCCTCAACTTCTCCGAAGTTGGGGGCATAAAAAAAACTGCATGCTTTTCAAATAATTTGCCCAATTGGGAGATATGTTCGCATCCTCCACACCTCCTCTCTATATAGGCCTGATTATGTAAGTGTATTTATATTCCAAGGGACAAGTGTTTGTAATTTGGATGCACTTATGGTAAGAAAGCTAGCACATATGAGCCGCGACACGACAAAACCAACAAAGTGGTTGTGCACCCAGCGCAAACTCAGATCAGCCTGGGCATCCGCCCAGTCTGATCAGAGTCTTCGCTGTCTGCATGCAGGTAGCTTGGACTCTAAGCTACCCTTTAAGTGCTTAGTGAAGAGTCTGATCAGACTGGGCAAATGCCCAGGCTGATCTGAGTCTGCACTGGGCGCACGACCACATTGTTGGTTTTCTCGTGTCGCGGCTCATATATTTTTTTTCTTATCACAATCCTTCAGATAGCAAAGATGAAGCTACCCTTCCATACTTACTTTTCAAATCATATTCTGTGAAGCTTGGTAATTCCAGGTCTTTACAACGTAACTCTGATGTAAACAGCTGGTAGCTATTTTTATTAGACACCTGGTGAACATAAATTGAGGTTGTCATATGAAAATACATAAAAATTCTAAAAATCTATAACACCTGAAATAATTACCGTAAGTGCCCTTAAAATGAAACACTTTGATTTTACAATGCTTTAATGCATCCAAAAGATGCAGATGGAATACCAAACAATGTGGGTCCTGATCAGCCTGCTAATTTAGGAGCAGTCTGATCTGTGTCTGCTCTGTTAGCTCATCTTTTACAGAATATAATTCATGATTATCTGACCACCAAAGAGTGTGACCCGACTAGTCTTATGTACTGTCTGGTGAACACCCAAATAGGCTAGGTATTTTTCAGCCACAAAAACACGTTTTTTCCCCATGTGACTTAAGAACAAGCCTTTGGATCACTGCGAAAATTCTAAGTATACAGACAGATAAATCTGAGCAGACAATGCAGACTCAGATCAGACTGTTTCAAGGAGCACTCTGATCAGGGCCTACATTGTTTGCCATTCCATCTGCATCTTTGGAATGCATAGCTAACCAAACTGCTTCTTTCTGAGGACAACTGTGGTAATTATTTTTGATGTCCCATTTTTTAGATTTTTTTTATGATTAAGTCGGTAATCAGTAAATAATGCCTGCTAATGTCAAAACGTAAAAGTTAAGTGGATGGGCATTAACCACAAGTGCGGAAACCATATAATGTCATTGTTTCAAAAGAGTGACAGGTAATGTAATCAAAAGCGTGTTGTGCTTGTCGGTCATCCTACTACCAAGGTCGTTCAAATTATGACCTTGGGTTGACCTTGACCTTTTTTATGGCAAGGTTAAATTTGCTTCCTTGTGCTTTTATATGGCAAAATGCTACAACATAAGATATCTTGGAAACTTTTGAAAATTTTGGGCTAAAATCAGTATTTACAGTCATCTTAATGAGTACATGAAGATTTATGAGTACAAGAGGTCAAGGTCATTCTTTGACCTTTGACCCAGATCTCGCTTATTTTGACAATTTCAAACAATCTGCTCAACAGCCACTATGTCATATAGAGCCTCCAGGGGTTGAGGGAACAAAAAAAAATTCATACGGTCCAGGTCACATGACCAACATGGCCACCATGCCCATATATGGTAAAAACCTTTAAAAATCTTCTTCTACAGAACCAATTGACCGATTGCCTTGAAACTTGGTATGTAGCATTGGGTACACGAGTACTATCAAGATTGTTCAAATTATGACCTTGGGTTGACCTTGACCTTTTTAACAGTAAGGTCAAATATAGGAAAATAAGATTTCATGGAAAGATTTGATGATTAAGGCCTAAAAATTGGTATATGCAATCATCTTAATGAGGACATGAAGATTTGTGAGTACAAGAGGTCAAGGTGATTCTTTGACAGTATTGACCCTGAATTCTCATATTTTGACGATTTCAAACAATTTTCTCAAAAACCACTGGGCCAATTGTAACCAAATTTCATATAGAGCCTCCAGGGGTTGAGGGAATGAAAATTTGTTCAAACAGTTCAGGTCACATGACCAACATGGCCGCCACACTCGTATATTGTAAAATCCTTTAAATTTTTTTTCTCCAGAACCAATTGACCGATGGCCTTGAAACTTGGTATGTAGCATTGGGTACTCTAGTTCTATCAAGAGTGTTCAAAATGATGACATTGGGTTGACCTTGACCATTTTATGGCAAGGTCAAATATGGGAAAATGCTAGAACCAAAGATTTCATGAAAAGGTTTGAAGATTTAGGCCTAAAAATTGGTAAATACAGTCATCTTAATGAGTACATCAAGATTCATGAGTACAAGAGGTCAAGGTTGTTCTTTGACCTTTGACCCTGAATTCTCATAGTTTGACAATTTCGACATTCTTCTCAAAAACCAATGAGCCAATTGTAACCAAATATCACATAGAGCCTTCAGGGGTGAGGAAACGAAAATTTATTCAAATGGTCTGGGTCACATGACCAACATGGCCGCCATGACCATATATGGTATAAACCTTTAAAAATCTTCTTCTCCAGAACCAATTGACCGATTGCCTTGAAACTTGGTATGTAGCATTAGGCTTTCCAGTACTGTCAAGATTGTTCAAATTATGACCTTTGGTTGACCTTGACCTTTTTTATGGCAAGGTCAAATATGGGCAAATGCTGGAACATAAGATTTCATGGGAAGTATTTGGCCTAAAAATTGGTATATACAGTCGTCTTGATGAGGTCATGAAGAATTATGAGTACAAGAGGTCAAGGTCATTCTTTGACCTTTGACCCAGATCTCTCATATTTTGACATTTTCAAACATTTCCTCAAAAGCCAAAGGGCCAATTGTAATCACATTACATATAGAGCCTCCAGGGGTTGATTGGTGAGCATTGGGTACTCCAGTTCTATCACAAGTGTTCAAAATGATGACATTGGGTTGACCTTGACCATTTTACGGCAAGGTCAAATATGGGAAAATGCTAGAACATAAGATTTCATGGAAAGTTTTAAAGATTTTTCCTAGAAAATTGTATATATGGTTGTCTTGATGAGTACATGAAGATTTATGAGGACAAGAGGTCATGGTCAGTCTTTGACGTTTTACCCAAGACTCATATTTTGACCATTTCAGACATAAGAAAAAGCCACTTTGCCAATTGCTCAGGTGAGCGGTTCAGGGCCTCATGGCCCTCTTGTTCTTGTAGGATGGATCTATATTTTTTGGGATTGTTTTGGAAGGGTTATGGAGCTAGATTTTTGGGATTGTTTTGGAAGGGAAAACCTCTGTCTTAGAACCAAAGAAATACAGTAAGCAATGATTGCTTCCCCTTTACTATATACTTTGTTGCTAGGCGACTGGTAATTTTATTGTTCAAAACATTTGGATTTTGTATGATAATTTTTCAAAGAATTAGCGCCTTGACAGATATAGATCGAGAGGGGAACCATTCCAGGGAGTGTTAATATACCATTTCAAACAGCCTTTTGTCCTGAAGGAGACCTGGTTCCTTGTCCAGCAGTTCAGACCTTGAACTCTAATAGGTCAAAGGTCAAGGTTGTTGTTGGAAGTAAAAATAGGAATGCAGCAAATGTAGGTAATACCACGACAGGTGATATGAATATTATTTTGTTGATAAATGTACATTTAAATCAAACATGCCATGTTTTACTAGGTGCAATAAACTGTCAATACAATTTTCAGATCTCCCTTAAATTCATGCTAGCTCCAGTTCTTACCTCACTGGGGACTCTCTGGCATTGGTAGGTCCATAAACATTTGTTATCCCATATTCTCTGAGACCACTGGGCAGAATTTCTTGAAACATGCTCACCAGGGGATGTTTCCCTTAGGTTCTAGTTGTGTCTATTAGTAAATGAAAATTGTCCTGATCTGTGGACCAATATTGCAGCTGGTGGCCATCTTTGATTTTCCTCATTATAACATCACAGCCAGAATAAGGGAGATATTTTGCCAAAACTATGCATACCCATCCCTCTCATGGTCTAGTTGTGACTGAAAAAGAATGGTATGGGTCTGCCATGCAGAACAGCATTTTGCAGCCATCTTGAAAACAGAAAATCCGCATCACTAGCCAGTGTTAGAATCAAAGGTTAAAGATAAGTAGTTAACTTATAAAGAGGAAAAAAAAAAGACAACAAAATTTACATCTGCAAAATTTAAAGAAAAAATGAAATTATAAAAAGACGACAAAATTTACATCTGCAAAATTTAAAGAAAAAGTGAAATAATAAGTTATGTCATAGTGAGAGTTCAAAGACTAGAGGAAAAACAGTGTAGATCCAGATGAGACAGCTCATAATAAGCTGCCTCATCTGAATTTACACTGTTTGAAAATTCAACTATTTTATTGGTCATCCGTTAAGCGTTAATAAGTCAAAGTTTATTTTATTTTTCAGTTTGCCAATGAGCTTGTGAGACTAGGCTATGCCAGAGTCTGTGTCCTGCACAAAGGAATAGATGTTCTGAGGTCTACAGGCATTCTTACTGTACCACCAGCAGAAATATACTGAACAAAAGTAGAAAAGCTACGGTGTATATTTACTGAGCAAAAGTGAAATAATCTGCTCTGTTAATACTGAACAAAAGTAGAAATACTGTGTCTACAGGGATTCTTACTGTACCACCAGCAGAAATATACTGAACAAAAGTAGAAAAGCTACAGCGTATATTTACTGAGCAAAAGTTGAAATGTGTTGCACTGTTAATACTGAACAGAAGTAGAAATACTGTGTCTACAGGGATTCTTACTGTACCACCAGCAGAAATATACTGAACAAAAATAGAAAAGCTACGGTGTATATTTACTGTGCAAAGGTTGAAATGTGTTTCACTGTTAATACTGAACAAAAGTAGAAATACTGTGTCTACAGGGATTCTTACTGTACCACCAGCAGAAATATACTGAACAAAAGTAGAAAAGCTACTGTGTATATTTACTGAGCAAAAGTTGAAATGTGTTGCACTGTTAATACTGAACAGAAGTAGAAATACTGTGTCTACAGGGATTCTTACTGTACCACCAGCAGAAATATACTGAACAAAAGTAGAAAAGCTACAGCGTATATTTACTGAGCAAAAGTGAAATAATCTGCTCTGTTAATACTGAACAAAAGTAGAAATACTGTGTCTACAGGGATTCTTACTGTACCACCAGCAGAAATATACTGAACAAAAGTAGAAAAGCTACGGTGTATATTTACTGAGCAAAAGTGAAATAATCTGCTCTGTTAATACTGAACAAAAGTAGAAATACTGTGTCTACAGGGATTCTTACTGTACCACCAGCAGAAATATACTGAACAAAAGTAGAAAAGCTACAGCGTATATTTACTGAGCAAAAGTTGAAATGTGTTGCACTGTTAATACTGAACAGAAGTAGAAATACTGTGTCTACAGGGATTCTTACTGTACCACCAGCAGAAATATACTGAACAAAAGTAGAAAAGCTACTGTGTATATTTACTGAGCAAAAGTTGAAATGTGTTGCACTGTTAATACTGAACAGAAGTAGAAATACTGTGTCTACAGGGATTCTTACTGTACCACCAGCAGAAATATACTGAACAAAAGTAGAAAAGCTACAGCGTATATTTACTGAGCAAAAGTTGAAATGTGTTGCACTGTTAATACTGAACAGAAGTAGAAATACTGTGTCTACAGGGATTCTTACTGTACCACCAGCAGAAATATACTGAACAAAAGTAGAAAAGCTACTGTGTATATTTACTGAGCAAAAGTTGAAATGTGTTGCACTGTTAATACTGAACAGAAGTAGAAATACCATGTCTAATTTTTACTGTACCACCAGCAGAAATATACTGAACAAAAATAGAATGGCTGTGGTGTATATATACTGGGCAAAAGTTGATAGTGCTGCATTGTTAATACTGCAAAAAAGTAGAAATATTGCATCCTTAAGGTGTATGGGTACACCACCATTTTTTTTTTCAGTGGAAAATAACTTTTGTGACTTCCTGTCTGTTTCCCTGAATGACATATGAGCCACGACACGAGAAAACCAACAATGTGGTTGTGCGCCCAGCACAGACTCAGATAATCCTGGTCATCCGCCCAGTCTGATCAGACTCTCCGCTTGCACTATAAGGGTAGCTAAGGGTCTAAGCTACCTTCATGCGGACAGGGAAGATTCTGATCAGACTGGGCAGATGCCCAGGCTGATCTGAGTCTGTGCTGGGCGCACAACCGCATTGTTGGTTTTCTCGTGTCGCGGCTCATATACCTTCCAGTTTCATCATTCCAAAATGGGCTCTACTCTTAAATGAGAGAGTTTGCTTCTAGAGTAGCAAATTTTATCATTAAGAGATGGCCTGTATTGAACTGGGAGGCAAATATTGAATAGACAGTTGTTTCCCCTGAAGTGGTGTTACCATTCATCTTACTTTGTATATAGCAATACTAGTTTGAAATTTTATCTTGATGACACATGATAAACTATGTGATTGCAAATTATTACGTGCATAATCAGAACCTCTAAAATGACTTGGAACTTTTACACATGGTGAAATGAAGCATTAAGTTAATCCATAATCTTATTATAAATGAATCTGCTGCTTTTGAAATCAATTATCAGCTCTGCTACTTTTGTTTCTATACAAAACTCTTCAGACAAAAAGGTTCAGATCAGACTGCTGTTCCGTGCAAAGACATTTTTTTAACTCCAGGGATCAGTTGTTCAAAGCATTGTTAGCTTAGCGAAGATAACAGTGAAGAACCTGTTTTCTCCCACCTTTGCCTATATAAGATAGGCTCTCAACTCATATAAGATATTTCGATCTTATACCTGGCAACATCTTTCTTATATTAGCAACCATAATTTTTAGCTCACCTGAGCCGAAGGCTCAGAGGTGAGCTTATAGGATGGGAGTCGAGCCGTCGTCCGTCCGTGCTTGCGTGGGTGGGTGCGTGCGTGCGTAAACACTTTCAAACATAAATATCTCAGAGACCAGTGGGCCGATCACAATCAAATTGTATCTGAAGCATCATTTGGGTGGGGGAAAGGCTGCATTAGGTTTTGGTGCCGATCAGCTCAGAACTCTGGTTTCCATGGCAACAGATAGCCCTCATAGGGTTATAATGGGGAAAACGGCGTCATCACGTTTTCTCGACTGTTTTTGATTAGATCCTTATCATACTTGCAGGTAATGATGACATACATAAAAGCTTGGATGAGTTCGAAATTTGGCCGGATTTGAGCACAGACTACGGAGTAAGCTGCCCTTGAGCGTTTCAAAAAAATCCTATAGTGTTATAATGGAGAAAACAATGTCATCACATATTTTTAGAAAAACTTTGTCATCGCTCTATTGCCTACATTTCTCAACGGATTTTAAAATAACTTCACACAAATGTAGGGCATGACAATATCTCGAGCAAGTTCGACTTTCAGGATGCTGCGCCCAAGGTCAAGGTCACTGTGGCTATTTTTAGAAAAACTTTGTCAGCGCTCTAGCACCTACATTTCTCAATGGATTTTGAAATGACTTCGCACAAATGTAGGGCATGACAATATCTCGAGCAAATTTGACTTTCAGGATGCTGCGCCCAAGGTCAAGGTCACTGTGGCTATTTTTGGAAAATCTTTGTCATCGCTCTAGCACCTACATTTCTCCATGGATTTTAAAATAACTTCACACAAATGTAGGGCATGACAATATCTCGAGCAAGTTCGACTTTCAGGGTGCTGCACCCAAGGTCAAGGTCACTGTGGCTATTTTTATAAAAACTTTGTCATCACTCTAGTGCCTACATTTCTCAACCAATTTTAAATCAAATTCACACAAATGTAGGGCATGACAATATCTCGAACAAAATTGACCTACAGGGTGCTGCGCCCAAGGTCAAGGTCACTGTGGCTATTTTTAGAAAAACTTTGTCAGCACTCTAGCACCTACATTTCTCAATGGATTTTAAAATAACTTCACACAAATGTAGGGCATGACAATATCTCGAGCAAGTTCGACTTTCAGGGTGCTGCACCCAAGGTCAAGGTCACTGTGGCTAATTTTAGAAAAACTTTGTCATGGCTTTAGCACCTACATTTCTCCATGGATTTTGAAATGACTTCACACAAATGTAGGGCATGACAATATCTCGAGCAAGTTTGACTTTCAGGGTGTTGCGCCCAAGGTCAAGGTCACTGTGGCTATTTTTAGAAAATCTTTGTCATTGCTCTAGCACCTACATTTCTCCATGGATTTTAAAATAACCTCACACAAATGTAGGGCATGACAATATCTCGAGCAAAATTGACCTACAGGGTGCTGCGCCCAAGGTCAAGTTCACTGTGGCTATTTTTAGAAAAACTTTGTCATCGCTCTAGCACCTACATTTCTCCATGGACTTTAAAATAACTTCACACAAATGTAGGGCATGACAATATCTCGAGCAAGTTTGACTTTCAAGCTGCTGCACCCAAGGTCACTGTGGCTATTTTTAGAAAAACTTTGTCATCACTCTAGCGCCTACATTTCTCAACCGATTTTAAATCAACTTCTCACAAATGTAGGGCATGACAATATCTTGAACAAGTTTGACTTTCAGGGTGCTGCGCCCAAGGTCAAGGTCACTGTGGCTATTTTTAGAAAAAACTTTGTCAGTGCTCTAGCACCTACATTTCTCAATGGATTTTCAAGTAACTTCACACAAATGTAGGGCATGACAATATCTTGAGCAAGTTCACCTTTCAGGGTGCTGTACCCAAGGTCAAGGTCACTGTGGCTAATTTTAGAAAAAATTTGTCGTGGCTCTAGCACCTACATTTCTCCATGGATTTTGAAATAACTTCACACAAATGTAGGGTATGACAATATCTCGAGCAAGTTCGACTTTCAGGGTGCTGCGCCGAAGGTCAAGGTCACTGTGGCTTTTTTAAGAAAAACTTTGTCATCGCTCTAGCATCTACATTTCTCCATGGATTTTGAAATAATTTCACACAAATGTAGGGCATGACAATATCTTGAGCAAGTTTGACTCTCAGGGTGCTGCACCCAAGGTCAAGGTCACTGTGGCTATTTTTAGAAAAACTTTGTCATCCCTCTAGCGCCTACATTTGTCAACAGATTTTAAATCAACTTCACACAAATGTAGGGCATAACAATATTTTGAACAAGTTTGGCTTTCAGGGAGCTGCGCCCAAGGTCAATGTCACTGTGACTATTTTTAGAAAAACCTTGTCAGCGCTCTAGCACCTACATTTCTCAATGGATTTTAAAATTACTTCATACAAATGTAGAGCATGACAATATCTCGAGCAAGTTCGACTTTCAGGGTGCTGCGCCGAAGGTCAAGGTCACTGTGGCTATTTTTAGAAAAACTTTATCATGGCTTTAGCACCTACATTTCTCCATGGATTTTAAAATAACTTCACATAAATGTAGGGTATGACAATATCTCGAGCAGGTTCAACTTTCAGGGTGCTGGGCTCAAAGTCAAGGTCCCTGTGGCCATTTTTTTTAAAAACTTTGTCATCGCTCTAGCGCCTACATTTCTCCATAGATTTTAAGAACCCCACTTTGACTATGGAGTTATCTGCCCTTGAGCTTCTAAAAATTGATGTCACTAAGTAATCCAGGTAAATATTGATCTGATCCTTTTCAAACTTGCAGGTAACAAGGGCATGCATGATATTATTCGGTGAGTTCAAATTTTGGCCAGATCGACCAAAGGCTACAGCTACGAAGTTAGCTGCCTTTGAGCATCTAAGAAATACCCCATAGACTTTAAATGGGTAAAATAGTGTCTCCACTTTTACTTTGTTGTTTTGATTGGATCCTTTAGATACTTCCCTGTAACAAGAGTATTCATGAAAGCTTGGATGAGTCTGAATTTCCGCCAGATCAGACTACTGACTAGTGTTAGCTACCCTGAGCATCTAAAACATCAATGTCTCCATGTTTTCTTGGTAACTATTGATCCAATCTTTTTCAAGTTGGAGGTAACATAAACATGCATAATGTCTTGCATGAGCTCAACGTTTGGCAAAATGGGACCACTGACTATTGAGTTAGCTGCCCTTGAGCATCTAAAAAATTGATGTCACAGCTTCTTCTCGGTTGCTATTGATCTGATCCTCTTTAAACTTGCAAGTTATGAAGGCATGCATAAAATCTTGGACAGGTTCCAATTTCGGCCAGATCCAAACACTTACTGAGGAATAAGCCACTCTTGATTGTTTGAAAAATGTTCCAAAGAGTTAAAATGGAAAAGTAATGTATCCATGCTAGTTTGTTCCTAGTTAAAAAGGACATGTTTAAAAGCTACAAGAGGTCTGTCACTCTGATTTCTGACACATTGAGACGGCTGAGTTACTAATGAAAATATAATTATGAGATCATTTAAGAGCAGTGGAAACATTCAAAAGAAAGAGACTGGGCCAGACAGATCTGTTTCGGATAATCCAGCCTCTTCAGTGACACTGAAATAAGCCCTGAAAAAATGCTCTCTTATTTGAAAACAATTCAAATTTTGAATGACTTTACATGCTGGCTTGTTTCCACTTTTCTCAGTTGCTATAAATTGCATGTATTTGGTCCTTGCATGTAACCAGGACATGCATAAAAAACTTTTAGGTGTTTGAATTACCTCAAGATGAATTGAAGACAACATAGTTAGTTTCCCTTGTGAGTGTCAAAAATAGAATTCCATCTACTAATGCTGCTTTTACACCTGGGCGAATATCCTTACGAATATGAAGAATTAATGAACATTTGAATTTTGCGCTAAAATCACCGAAAATGATATGATTGGCCTAGAAAAAAATGAAACCTTATGAATGCTTCAGAATGTTGTAAGATCCTTGCAAATCTGTTTTACGATTGTTAGCTCACCTGAGCCGAAGGCTCAGAGGTGAGCTTATAGGATGGGAGTCGAGCCGTCGTCCGTCCGTGCGTCCGTCCGTGCGTCCGTGCGTGCGTCAACACTTTCAAACATAAATATCTCAGAGACCAGTGGGCCGATCGCAATCAAATTTTATCTGAAGCATCATTTGGGTGGGGGAAAGGCTGCATTAGGTTTTGGTGCCGATCAGCTCAGAACTCTGGTTTCCATGGCAACAGATAGCCCCCATAGGGCTATAATGGGGAAAATGGCGTCATCACGTTTTCTCGACTGTTTTTGATTAGATCCTTATCATACTTGCAGGTAATGATGACATACACAAGAGCTTGGATGAGTTCGAAATTTGGCCGGATTCGAGCACAGACTACGGAGTTAGCTGCCCTTGAGCGTTTGAAAAAAATCCCATAGGGTTATAATGGGGAAAATGGCATCATCACGTTTTCTCAACTGTTTTTGCTTAGATCCTTATCATACTTGCAGGTAATGATGACATACATAAGAGCTTGGATGAGTTTGAAATTTGGCCGGATTCGAGCACAGACTACGGAGTTAGCTGCCCTTGAGCGTTTGAAAAAAATCCCATAGTGTTATAATGGAGAAAACTATGTCATCACATATTTTGAGAAAAACTTTGTCATCGCTCTATTGCCTACATTTCTCAACGGATTTTGAAATAACTTCACACAAATGTAGGGCATGACAATATCTCGAGCAAGTTTGACTTTCAGGATGCTGCGCCCAAGGTCAAGGTCACTGTGGCTATTTTTAGAAAAACTTTGTCAGCACTCTAGCACCTACATTTCTCAACAGATTTTAACATAACTTCACACAAATGTAGGGCATGACAATATCTCGAGCAAGTTCGACTTTCAGGATGCTGCGCCCAAGGTCAAGGTCACTGTGGCTATTTTTAGAAAAACTTTGTCAGCACTCTAGCCCCTACATTTCTCAGCAGATTTTTAAATAACTTCACACAAATGTAGGGCATGACAATATCTCGAGCAAGTTTGACTTTCAGGGTGCTGCGCCCAAGGTCAAGGTCACTGTGGCTATTTTTAGAAAAACTTTGTCATTGCCCTAGCACCTTCATTTCTCCATGGATTTTGAAATAACTTGACACAAATGTAGGGTATGACAATATCTCAAGCAAGTTAGACTTTCAGGATGCTGTGCCCAAGGTCAAGGTCACTATGGCTATTTTTAGAAAAACTTTGTCATCGCTCTAGCACCTACATTTCTCAATGGATTTTAAAATAAATTCACACAAATGTAGGGCATGACAATATCTCGAGCAAGTTTGACTTTCAGGGTTCTGCAATCAAGGTTTTTGATTAGATCCTTATCATACTTGCAGGTAATGATGACATACATAAGAGCTTGGATGAGTTCGAAATTTGGGTGGATTTGAGCACAGACTACGGAGTTAGCTGCCCTTGAGCGTTTGAAAAAAATCCCATAGTCTTATAATGGAGAAAACAAGGTCATCACATTTTCATTTTTTAATCGGATCCTCTTCATACTTGCAGATAATGAGGATATGCACAAAAGCTTGGATTAGTTAGCATTTCGGCTAGATCACACCACTGACTATGGAGTACCTGCCCTGAGCATCCAAAAAATCAGTGTTGCCACTTTTTCTTGGTTTCTACTGATCCAATCCTTTTCGAACTTGCAGGTAATGAGGAAATGCATAATATCTTAAACAAGTTCAAATTTTGGCCAGATCAGTCCAACCACAAGAAGTTAGCTGCCTTTGACAGCTCTGTCTATTGTGCTCTTGATCGGATACTTTTTAAACTTGCATATATTAAATGAGGGCATACATAATGTTTTGGATGAGTTTAATTTTCAGCCTGATTGGACCACTGACTGTGGAGTTAGCTGCCCTTGAGCATCTTAAATATCCCTATAGGTTTACAATGTCTCTCAGGTGAGCAATTGTTGCCCTTTGGGCTACTTGTTCATTTTTTGACTATTATTTTAATTTTAAATGAACAAAATGGACACGCAAGCATGTCAGATGACGTTTGATAGCAGATCATGGGTTTGTGACGTCACTCAATTTTAATGACGTCACTGAAACCGGTTAAAAACGTCACTAGCAAACTTGGCGCGCCTGACGTGAGAGGCTAAGTTGCATTTTGTTTCCCCCTCTGGAAGATAAAATAGTCCACATATCGTGTTTTCCATCTAATTTTGAGGTGCAAACTGTGTGTACACCCATTTTAGGACCCGATAAACACACTGGGCTGCTCAAAATTTACTTCAGATCATTGGTTAAAAAGTTAGAATTTTCCTGTTCTGAAGCCTAATCCGACTTTAGGTTTAAAATCCGCTAACAGTGGGAGAAAAATAATCCATCATGAGCCAGTCCATGTAGGATAGGTAAATCTCACCCTCCGGGTCGGAATTTCAACCAGGGACTTGGCAAGCCTCGTCCCTGGTTGAAATTCCGACCCCTCGGGTGAGATTTCCCTATCCTACATGGACACTCATGATGGATTGTTTCAGTCTTCTACAACACATAAATCATGTATGCTGATACATATATTTTTGTGCTAAAAAATGTTGAAGAGCTTTCAGCAAAAAATGGCAGTGTTTTTGTGTGCAGTGCATTAGAAAATGTAACATCTTGTTGATAACAGCATTCCTAATTTTGAACAACGGGACCCTCAAGGTGAAAGATTAGTGAAATATGGCAATCAGTGGGCTATGTGCAATACATAAATCAGCATTTGATATCCTGGCATAATCTTTGGATCTTGGGTGGGGTGGAGTGTGGAGATTTGGCATAGGGAGGATGAAATGTTGTTTGTGGGGTGGGGCGGGAGGGGAGGTGGGGGTGGGGTTAGTATTTGAAGAAAAGCCACCTTTGGAAGTGCCACATGGATTGGAAAATGTCAAAAATTTATGACAGTAAATCCTGTGATGTACTATGGGTAATTGGACGTCATTACATAATGTTGCTTCCCAGTGGTTGACGTCTGGTTGTTTATAGCTGAAAGTGCTTGCTTTGGTGCATTAGAATAGGGATAACTATTGAAAGTTATAATTTGAGGAGATAAATGGTAAATTTTGTGGTTGCAAATTGCATTTTACAGTTCCTCAGGCCTGTCGTCTTAAACGAAATTCATATCCACAAACTTGACAATTTACCTCCCCAAATGACAATTATGAGTGCATTGATCAAGTAAGATTTCAAACAGACAGTCTTTGTCACACCTGAAAATCTTGTACAAGAAATTAACCTTCATAGGCACCAATTAACCCTTAATGCGCCAAAAAGCAGATGACAAAATTTACGTCTGCAGAATTTCAAAAAATGTTTCGTCCAAGTGATATCATATTAAGAATTTGAACACTAGAGGGCAAACAGTTTAGATTCAGATCAGGTGGCTCATTATGAGCTACCTCATCTGGATCTACACTGTTTGCCAATTCAACAGTTTTAATAATTGGCGCTTCAAGGGTTAAAATTAGCCCTACCCTAAAATCTAAAAAAGAATTTAAGAAATTTTCTTACTTGTTGTTTATTTCTTTTCCTCATAGATACCATATACGTGGTAAGTTTTGTGGGGTTCCAATTTTTGCGGTATTTTGCGGTCACTTAGAAACCGTGAATATTAAAATCGCGAATAATTTCCTGTTTGGTACAAAGTGTCTCCTGTAGACACAGTGTTCGTCTATTTTGTTTGTGTTTGCTTCGATAGTTGCTGGTACTTTTCAGTTGAGTCATTTCTTTTATTTACCTGTGGCCACCCTGCCGCAGGTTAATGGAAGAACTGACTCAAGTGAAAAAGAAATACTTTTGCTTTTCGAGCATGTTGCTAACCGCGAAAATTAAAAATAGCGAAAATTAATATTTATGTTTTTGACCCTTAACCGCGAAAATTTGAACTCACAAAAATTACGAAAAAGTATATTATTGATGCCCTAAAAATTGTACCCACTTAAAGTGAATTCTAACATGAATATAAAGTTTTCCCATTGAGCATACAGGAAACAGCATCGTGTGAAAATTTGTGATAAATCAAGTTGCTAACATTGCAGTGTGCAATTAAAGTGCGTTGCTGGCGTTGGATGTAAACATTTTACATTATCGAGTTCCACCACAAAGTAATCCTTCTGAAAACATCGCAATATCCTTGCATTTTCATTCTATACTAGAAACATGTTTTAAAACTAATAGGGACCCACCTTTGTGGGACTGTTGAAGGCATTTGAGCCGCGACACGAAAAAAAAAAAACAAAGTGGCATGTGCCCCCAGCACAGACTCAGATCAGCCTGGGCATCCGCCCAGTCTGATCAGAGTCTTTGCTGTCCGCATGGAGGTAGCTTAGACCCTTAGCAACCCTTTAAGTGCTTAGTGAAGTCTGATCAGAATGGGCGGATACCCAGGCTGATCTGAGTCTGGGCTGGGTGCACAACCACATTTTTGGTTTTCTCGTGTCGCAGCTCATTTGTCAAATGTCCCCAGCCAGAAATAAGAATAACAGCATTCTATTATCATATTCTTCCCTCATATTAAGTGTGTTGTTTGGAACTAAGCCTCTGGTAAAGTCATTAAGATATGGGCAAAATATAAAATCATGACTGATCACAACCAGGGCAACAGCTCTGTGAAGCAGGAAGCCGGAGTTACCGTTCTTGCACTCTGCACACTTTCAGATCTGATGATGCTCTATATTTGTACCAAGGTTTGTGAAAATATCTTCAAAGGCTTTAAAGTTACTGAGCGGACAAGATCTCCATACATAAAATTACAAAGGGATATAATTCTGTTAGAAATGAAGGTGCAGTTATGGTTCTTTTTCTCTGCACATTGTCTGATTGTCACCCGACGTAGGCAGAGGGGGACTATAGAAATGACCCTCGTCCGTCCGTGTGTCAGTCCATCCGTCCGTCCGTCCGAAATCTTGTCCCCGCAACTCCTCCTACGTCTTTCATCGGATTGATTTGAAATTTTACAGATTGTATTCTTGTGATATGAAGATGTGCATGTGGATTTTAGCTCACCTGAGCCAGCGGCTCCGGGGGAGCTTATAGGATGGTAAGGCTCCGTCGTCCGTCTGTCCGTCCGTCGTCCGTCCACAATTTCAAACAACTTCTCCTCTGAAACCGCTGGGCCAATTATAACCAAATTTCATATGCAGCCTCTAGGGAACTTAGGAACGAAAAGTTGTTCAAACGGTCCTGGTCACCTGACCAACATGGCCACCACGCCCATATATGGTAAAAACCTAGAAAAATCTTCTTCTCCAGAAGCGATAGGCCGATGGCCTTGAAACTTAATATGTAGCATCGGGCATGCGAGTATTACCAAGATTGTTCAAATTATGACCTTGGGTTGACCTTGACCTTTTTTATGGTAAGGTCAAATTTGCTTCCTTATGCTTTTATATGGCAAAATGCTGCAACATAAGATATCTTGGAAACTGTTGAAGATTTTGGCCTAAAAGTTGGTACATACAGTCACCTTAATGACTACATGAAGATTTATGAGTACAAGAGGTCAAGGTCATTCTTTGACCTTTGACCCAGAACTCTCATATTTTGACAATTTCAAACTTCTCCTCTGAAACCGCTGGGTCGATTGTAACCAAATTTCATATAGAGCCTTTTGGGACCTTAGGAACGAAAAATTGTTCAAACGGTCCTGGTCACATGACCAACATGGCCGCCATGCCCATATATGGTAAAAACCTGAAAAAATCTTCTTCTCCAGAACCAATAGGCAGATGGCCTTGAAACTTGGTATGTAGCATCGGGTACACGAGTACTACCAAGATTGTTCAAATTATGACCTTGGGTTGACCTTGACCTTTTTAGCTCACCTGAGCCAGCTGCTCCGGGGGAGCTTATAGGATGGTAAGGCTCCGTCGTCCGTCCACACTTCAAACGACTTCTCCTCTGAAACGGCTGGGCCGATTGTAACCAAATTTCATATAGAGCCTCCTGGGACTTTAGGAACGAAACATTGTTCAAACGGTCTTGGTCACAGGACCAACATGGTCGCCATGCCCATATATGGTAAAAACCTGAAAAAATCTTCTTTTCCAGAACCAATAGGTCGATGGCCTTGAAACTTAGTATGTAGCATCGGGTACACGAGTACTACCAAGATTGTTCAAATTATGACCTTGGGTTGACCTTGACCTTTTTTCGGTAAGTTCAAATTTGCTTCCTTATGCTTTTATATGGCAAAATGCTGCAACATAAGATATCTTGGAAACTGTTAAAGATTTTGGCCTAAAAATTGGTACATAGTCATCTTAATGACTACATGAAGATTTATGAGTACAAGAGGTCAAGGTCATTCTTTGACCTTTGACCCAGAACTCTCATATTTTGACAATTTCAAACTTCTCCTCTGAAACCGCTGGGTCGATTGTAACCAAATTTCATATAGAGCCTTTTGGGACCTTAGGAACGAAAAATTGTTCAAACGGTCCTGGTCACATGACCAACATGGCCGCCATGCCCATACATGGTAAAAACCTGAAAAAATCTTCTCCTCCAGAACCAATAGGCAGATGGCCTTGAAACTTGGTATGTAGCATCGGGTACTCGAGTACTACCAAGATTGTTCAAATTATGACCTTGGGTTGACCTTGACCTTTTTAGCTCACCTGAGCCAGCGGCTCCGGGGGAGCTTATAGGATGGTAAGGCTCCGTCGTCCGTCCACACTTCAAACGACTTCTCCTCTGAAACGGCTGGGCCGATTGTAACCAAATTTCATATAGAGCCTCCTGGGACTTTAGGAACGAAACATTGTTCAAACGGTCTTGGTCACATGACCAACATGGTCGCCATGCCCATATATGGTAAAAACCTGAAAAAATCTTCTTTTCCAGAACCAATAGGTTGATGGCCTTGAAACTTAGTATGTAGCATCGGGTACACGAGTACTACCAAGATTGTTCAAATTATGACCTTGGGTTGACCTTGACCTTTTTTACGGTAAGTTCAAATTTGCTTCCTTATGCTTTTATTTGGCAAAATGCTGCAACATAAGATAACTTGGAAACTGTTGAAGATTTTGGCCTAAAAATTGGTACATACAGTCATCTTAATGATTACATGAAGATTTATGAGTACAAGAGGTCAAGGTCATTCTTTGACCTTTGACCCAGAACTCTCATATTTTGACAATATCAAACAATCTCCTCAAAAACAACTAGGCCAATTGTAACCAAATTTCATATAGATCCTCCAGGGGTTGAGGGAATGAAAATTGTTCATACGGTCCAGGTCACATGACCAACATGGCCACCACGCCCATATATGGTAAAAACCTTTAAAAATCTTCTTCTCCAGAACCAGTAGACCGATGGCCTTGAAACTTGGTATGTAGCATTGGGTACTTAAGTACCATCAAGATTGTTCAAATTATGACCCTGGGTTGACCTTGACCTTTTTACGGCAAGGTTAAATATCGGAAAATGCTAGAACATGAGATTTCATGGTAAGTTTTGAAGATTTTGGTCTTAAAATTGATATATACAATCATCTGAATGTGTACATGAAGATTTGTGAGTACAAGAGGTCAAGGTCATTCTTTGACCTTTGACCCAGAAATCTCGAATTTTGACAATTTCAAACAATCTGCTCTAAAACCACTGGGCCAATTGAAACCAAATTTCATATAGAGCCTCGAGGGGTTGAAGGAATGAAAAAAATTTCTAACGGTCCTGGACACATGACCAACATGGCTGCCACGCCCATATATGATAAATACCTTTAAAAATCTTCTTCTCCAGAACCAACTGACCGATGGCCTTGAGACTTTGTATGTAGCTTTGGGAACTTGAGTACTATCAAGATTGTTCAAATTATGACCTTGTGTAGACCTTGACCTTTTACAGCAAGGTCAAATATGGGAAAATGGTAGAACATAAGAGTACAAGAGGTCAAGGTCATTTTGTTACCTTTGGTCCAGATCGCTCATATTTTAACATTTTTCAACCATTTCCTCAAAAGCCAAAGGGCCAATTGTGAACACATTTCATATAGAGCCTCCAGGGGTTGATTGAATGAAAGTTTGTTCAAACGGTCCAGGTCACATGACCAACATGGCCACCACGCCCATATATGGTATAAATTTTTAATATTTTTCTTCTCCAGAACCAATACACCTATGGCCTTGAAACTTGGTAAATAGCATGGAGTACTAGAGTGCCACCAAGACTGTTCAATGGTGACCTTGGGTTTACCTTGACCATTTTTGCGGCATGGTCAAATATGGAAAAATGCTAGAACATAAGATTTCATGAAAAGTTTTGAAGATTTTGGCCTAAAAATGGTATATATGGTTGTCTTAATGAGTACATGAAGATTTATTAGTACAAGTGGTCATGGTCATTCTTTGACTTTTGACCCAAAACTCATATTTTGACAATTTCAGACATGATAAGTAAAAGCCACCTTGCCAATTGTTCAGGTGAGCGATTCAGGGCCTCATGGCCCTCTTGTTTATTTTTGTTTCGGCCATTTTTGATGGAGTTACGGCCCTTGCTGACTCAGACCTTGTCCCCGCAACTTCTGCCACATCTTTTATCAGATTGACTTGAAATTTTGCAGAATGTTTCATCATGATCTGAAGATGTGCATGTGATTTTGGAATTTCAATTGCCCTATATTTTACAAAGTTATGGCCCTTTGTCATTTTTGGCATTTTCTGTCCATCCGAAATCTTGTCCCCGCAACTCCTCCTACATCTTTCATCGGATTGATTTGAAATTTTACAGATTGTATTCTTGTGATATGAAGATGTGCATGTGGTTTTTTAGCTCACCTGAGCCAGAGGCTCCGGGGGAGCTTATAGGATGGTAAGGCTCCGTCGTCCGTCCGTCCGTCGTCCGTCCACAATTTCAAACGACTTCTCCTCTGAAACCGCTAGGCCGATTATAACCAAATTTCATATGCAGCCTCTAGGGAACTTAGGAACGAAAAGTTGTTCAAACGGTCCTGGTCACATGACCAACATGGCCGCCATGCCCATATATGGTAAAAACCTGAAAAAATCTTCTTCTCCAGAACCAATAGGTCAATGGTCTTGAAACTTGGTATGTAGCATCGGGTACACGAGTACTACCAAGATTGTTCAAATTATGACCTTGGGTTGACCTTGACCTTTTTTACGGTAAGGTCAAATTTGCTTACTCATGCTTTTATATGGCAAAATGCTGCAACATAAGATATCTTGGAAACTGTTGAAGATTTTGGCCTAGAAATTGGTACATACAGTCATCTTAATGACTACATGAAGATTTATGAGTACAAGAGGTCAAGGTCATTCTTTGACCTTTGACCCAGAACTCTCATTTTTTGACAATATCAAACAATCTCCTCAAAAACCACAAGGCCAATTGTAACCAAATTCATATAGATCGTCCAGGGGTTGAGGGAATGAAAATTTGTGCATACGGTCCAGGTCACATGACCAACATGGCCACCACGCCCATATATGGTAAAAACCTTTAAAAATCTTCTTCTCCAGAACCAGTAGACCGATGGCCTTGAAACTCGGTATGTAGCATTGGGTACTCAAGTACTATCAAGATTGTTCAAATTATGACCCTGGGTTGACCTTGACCTTTTTTACGGCAAGGTCAAGTATGGGAAAATGCTTGAACAGGAGATTTCATGGAAAGTTTTGAAGATTTTGGCCTAAAAATTGGTACATAGAATCATCTTAATGAGTACATGAAGATTTTTGAGTACAAGAGGTCAAGGTCATTCTGTGACCTTTGACCCAGAAATCTCAAATTTTGACAATTTCAAACAATCTGCATTAAAACCACTGTGCCAATTGAAACCAAATTTCATATAGAGCCTCGAGGCGTTGATGGAATGAAAATATTTTCTAACGGTCCTGGACACATGACCAACATGGCTGCCATGCCCATATATAGTAAATACCTTTAAAAATCTTCTTCTCCAGAACCAATTGACCGATGGTCTTGAGACTTTGTAAGTAGCATTGGGTACTTGAGTACTATCAAGATTGTTCAAATTATGACCTTGTGTTGACCTTGACCTTTTGCAGCAAGGTCAAATATGGAAAAATGGTAGAACATAAGATTTCATGGAAAGTTTTGAAGAATTTGACCTAAAAAATTGGTATATACAGTTGTCTTAATGAGTTCATGAAGAATTATGAGTACAAGACTTAGAGGTCAAGGTCATTTTTTTACCTTTGATCCAGATTGCTCATATTTTGACATTTTCAACCATTTCCTCAAAAGCCAAAGGGCCAATTGTGAACACATTTCATATAGAGCCTCCAGGGGTTGATTGAATGAAAATTTGTTCAAACGGTCCGGGTCACATGACCAACTTGGCCGCCATTACCGCTTACGGGATAAATCTTTAATATTTTTCTTCCCCAGAACCAATACACCTATGGCCCTGAAACTTGGTAAATAGCATGGAGTACTAGAGTACCACCAAGACTGTTCAAATGGTGACCTTGGGTTTACCTTGACCTGTTTTGCGGCATGGTCAAATATGGGAAAATGCTAGAACATAGGATTTCATGGAAAGTTTTGGAGATTTTGGCCTAAAAATGGTATATATGGTTGTCTAATGAGTACATGAAGATTTATGAGTACAAGTGGTCATGGTCATTCTTTGACTTTTGACCCAAAACTCATATTTTGACAATTTCAGACATGATAAGTATAAGCCACCTTGCCAATTGTTCAGGTGAGCGATTCAGGGCCTCATGGCCCTCTTGTTATTTTTGTTTCGGCCATTTTTGATGGAGTTACGGCCCTTGCTGACTAAGACCTTGTCCCCGCAACTTCTGCCACATCTTTTATCAGATTGACTTGAAATTTTGCAGAATGTTTCATCATGATCTGAAGATGTGCATGTGATTTTGGAATTTCAATTGCCCTATATTTTACAAAGTTATGGCCCTTTGTCATTTTTGGCATTTTCTGTCCATCCGAAATCTTGTCCCCGCAACTCCTCCTACATCTTTCATCGGATTGATTTGAAATTTTACAGATTGTATTCTTATGATACGAAGATGTGCATGTGGTTTTTGATTTTTGTTTCGGCCATTTTTGATGGAGTTACGGCCCTTGCTGACTCAGTCCTTGTCCCGGCAAGTCCTGCCACATCTTTTATCAGATCAACTTGAAATTTTGCAGAATGTTTCATCATGATCTGAAGATGTGCATGTGATTTTGGAATTTCAATTGCCCAATATTTTACAAAGTTATGGCCCTTTGTCGTTTTTGGCAATTTTCCAACTTTTGAACCGTTTGACCGAGAGAGCTGAAATTTAGTATGCTATTAGCATTTGGTAAATTGAGTATTCTGATTATTGTTAGGATACGCTAAATTTATTAGTGACAGAGTTATTCCCCTTTCATAGATAATAGACATTCACTTAAAGGTAAAAGGATAACTCAAGAACTATTCATATTAATGGGCTGAATCTTCATAAATGCAATGTTCATTTTTCATCAGATTCATATTAGGAGGATTATGGCCCTTGTTATTTTGTTATTGGGTATATGGTCTTGATGTTTAGGCATTCTGTAAGGGCCTAAAGTTTCAGTAAACTGATTTTACACACGTACGCCCAGTCCTGAACTTAAGTATTTTGTAAGCTCATAGAGGCCCAGTGATTGGGTATATGTCTTTGCTTATGCTTCAGTTATTATTTCCTTACCAGATTCTGTTGTACACATATTTTCTGGTTTTGGCCATACAGTTACTCTGAAACGGAATAAAGGGCTGCAGTTTGTGACACATTTCAAACGTCGGGTGACACTTGGCCGATGGCCTTTTATTAAGCTTTTTATTTGCATCAAGTCTGGTGACAATGCCTTTGAAAGTTTTAAAGCTATAGAACAGAAACTATTTCTACAGGGACAGCTACAAAGGGACATAATTCTGTAAAAATTGTAAGTGGAGTTATGGTTTTTATTTTTCTGAACATCAGCTGATGATGCTTTATATTTGTACAAAGTTTCATGAAAATATCTTTCATGATTTTAAAGTTACAGAGTGGCTTTGATTTATATACTGAAAATTATTAAAGGGTATAATTCTTACTAAAGGGTAAAAATGTAAATTGAGCTACAGTTCTTATTCTCTTCAAATCATCTGATGATGCTTTATATTTGTACCAAGTTTTGTGAAGATGTCTTTTAGACATTTTAAAGCCTATAGGGACAACATGATTTTCAAACACAAAATTACAAAAGGGTATTAGTATGTAAAAGAAATATAGGCTGAGTTATGGTTCCTGTTCTCTGCATATTGTCTGATGATGCTTTATTAACCAAGTTTTGTGAAAATATCTTCAACAGTCTTAAAGTTATAGACCAGACACAATTTCTTTATTGAAAATTACAAAGGTGCATAACCCTGTAAAAATTTAGATGGAGTTATGATTCTTATTCTCTGCACATCTGATGCTGCTTTATATTTGAACAAAGTTTTATGAAAATACCTTTGAGGGTTTTAAAATTATAGATCGGACATGATTTCCATACTAAAAATTACAAAGTGGGCATAAGTCAATAAAAGATGTAGGTAGTTACAGTTCTTGTTCTCTGCATATCATCATGATGCTTTATATTTTTTCCAAGTTGCATGAAAGTATTTTAAACGGTTTCAGACATGATTTCCATATAAAAAATTACTAAGGGGCATAATTCAGTAAAAAATGTAGGTGGAGTTATGGTTTATGTTCTATGCACATCGTCTAGTGATGCTTTATATTTGTACCAAGTTTCATGAAAATGTCTTCAACAGTTTTAGAGTTATGGACCGGACACAAAATGCTGACGGATGGATAGATGGACGGACAAGGTGACTACTATGGGGCCTCCACAGACTTCATCTGGTGGGGCCCTTATAATGTAAGAATCAAAATAATTTTAATTATGGCTGTTGGGCAGATACAAATATTTATTAACTTTGGCTTCGCCTTTGAGAATTTCAAAATATTTCATGATCTGCCAACCAGCGTGTTTATCAATGATAATTCATTGGTAAGGAAAATTATTTGGGCCGCGACATGACAAAACCAAAAATGTGGTTGTGCACCCAGTGCAGACTCAGATCAGCCTGGGTATCCGCCCAGTCTGATCAAAGTCTTCGCTGTCTGCATGGAAGGTAGCTTTGACCCTTAGCTAACCTTTAAGTGCTTAGCGAAGAGTCTGGTCAGACTTGTTGGATGCCCAGGCTGATCTGTCTTCGCTGCTCGCACGACCACTTTGTTGGTTTTCTCGTGTCACGGCTCATTTTATAATTGATACACCTCCATGTTTTTCTTGTCCCCAGCTTTGAAATATTGCTTTTGGTTTGTCCATCTGTCCTTCAGGCTTTTTGTCACCCAACTTAATTGGAGGGGATTATAGAAATGACCCCCATCTGTCCATGTATGCATTAGTCCATCCATAGGCGTTTGAAGTTTTATGCTATTAAATATATTTCAATGATGCTGCTAAACATCCAGGCTATGAGCCATTTTTAAGAAATGGCCTACAGACTGCGTCAAGTTAAGGGTTTTGAGGTGTTTGTTTTAGCATAGAACTTAGCGCCTGTGGTCCATCTGTCCATCCGGGCTCCATCCAAAATCTTGCCTGTGTAACTCCTACATTTTTCATTGGATTGATTTGAAATTTTGTAGACTTTCATACTTTTAAATCCCATACATACATGTATAATTATGCTCAAATTAAGACGGAGGCCCTGCATGAAAATAGGGGTAAATGGTTAAAGCTAGAATTGAAATTTGCTTTGTTGAAACTTTTATGTTCACATGCCTTTGCAACACTGTGCATGTCTCCATTTCACACCTGGAAATTAAAAATTCAAACTTCTGCAAATAGTTAGCTAAAATTTAACACTGCTATTTGTCTTATATGTATGACAAGCATATTTATACACAATTACAATAACTGGTCAAGTTATCACAAAACTACTGAACGTGGCCAAAACAAAATTTTGGTTTGGCCACTTTCAGTAGTTATTTGATAATTCCACCGGTTTATCATTTATAAAGCTGAGGCTATGCAGTAGTATGCTTTAAATACATGTGTTAAATGGTATTGTTAGCTGTTTGAGATCCACTACGGAAACTTGAATTTTTAACTTGTCAGGTGGGAATGAAATTTCAAATTTTACAGCCAGAATACTGCTCGTTTGAATATTCCTGGTGGGAATCCTGCATGAATTCCTGCTAATTTAAATATTTCACTTAATATTTCACACTGAGTCCTGCTGGACTTCTGTAGGGAATTTTATATTATAGTGAAAAGTTCACGTGGAAAACCCATTGGAAAACTTCATGTCCAGATTCCTGCCAAGAATCCTGTTACAATTACTGCAGGAATACTGCTACTGTCCTGCTGGACAATTCCGTACAGGGTCATTCATAGTAGAAACTGTAAAGCTCAAAGATCATGAGGCATGTACCTGCAATGATATGCAAAGGCAATGGTGACATGTTTTTTGGGTTTTTAGCTCACCTGAGCCTTTAGGCTCATAGGTGAGCTTATAGTATAGCCAGGCATCCGTCGTCCGTCCGTCCGTCGTCAACATTTTCAAACATCTTCTCCTCTGAAACCACTGGGCCGATTGAAGCCATATTTCATGTGGAGCCTACCTAGGTCGGGGGAACGAAAGTTTGTTCCGGGTATCTGGGTCACATGACCAAGATGGCCGCCACGCCCATATATGGTAAAAACCCTTCAAAAATCTTCTTCTCCAGAACCAAAAGGCCTATGACCTTGAAACTTGGTATGTAGCATCGGGCACGCCGGCCCATCATAGTTTGTACAAATCATGACCTTGCATTACCCTTGACCTAATTTACGGCATGGTCAACTTTGGTATGTTAGGCTTTTATATGGGAAAACGCTTAAACAGTGGATTTCTCAGAAACTATTTAAGTTTTAGGAACAATACTTTGTATACATGGTGGACTAAATGACCAGATGAAGATATATGTCACTAAAGGTCAAGGTCATTCCGTCGGACCATCCGTCGTCAAGATTTTCAAACATCTTCTCCTCTGAAACCACTGGGCGGATTGAAGCCAAATTTCATATGGAGTCTCAGTGGGATGGGGGAACGAAATTTGTACCCGGGGTCTGGGTCACATGACCAAGATGGCCGCCATGGCCGTATATGGTAAAAACCCTTCAAAAATCTTTTTCTCCAGAACCAAAAGGCCTATGACCTTGAAACTTGGTTTGTAGCATCGGGCATGACGGCCCATCATAGTTTATACAAATCATGACCTTGCGTTGACCTTGACCTAATTTATGGCATGGTCAACTTTGGTACGTTAGGCTTTTATATTGCAAAACGCTTAAACAGTGGATTTCTCAGAAACTATTTAAGTCTAAGGTACAATACTTGGTATACATGGTCGACTTAATGACCAGATGAAGATATTATGTCACTAAAGGTCAAGGTCATTCCATTGGACCATCCGTCGTCAAGATTTTCAAACATCTTCTCTGAAACCACTGGGCGGATTGAAGCCAAATTTCATATGGAGTCTCAGTGGGATGGGGGAATGAAAGTTTATACCCGGGGTCTGGGTCACTTGACCAAGATGGCCGCCATGCCCATATATGGTAAAAACCCTTCAAAAATCTTCTTCTCCAGAACCAAAAGGCCTATGACCTTGAAACTTGGTATGTAGCATCGGGCATGCCGGCCCATCAAAGTTTGTCCAAATGATGACCTAGCGTTGACCTTGACCTAATTTACGGCATGGTCAACTTTGGTACGGTAGGCTTTTATATTGGAAAACGCTTAAACAGTGGATTTCTCAGAAACTATTTAAGTCTAAGGTACAATACTTGGTATACATGGTCGACTAAATGACCAGATGAAGATATTATGTCACTAAAGGTCAAGGTCATTCCGTTGGACCATCCGTCGTCAAGATTTTCAAACATCTTCTCCTCTGAAACCACTGGGCGGATTGAAGCCAAATTTCATATGGAGTCTCAGTGGGATGGGGGGAACGAAAGTTTATACCCGGGGTCTGGGTCACATGACCAAGATGGCCGCCATACCCATATATGGTAAAAACCCTTCAAAAATCTTCTTCTCCAGAACCAAAATGCCTGTGACCTTGAAACTTGGTATGTAGCATTGGGCATGCGGGCCCATCATAGTTTATGCAAATCATGACCTTGCGTTGACTTTGACCTAATTTACGGCATGGTCAACTTTGGTACGTTAGGCTTTTATATGGGAAAATGCTTAAACAGTGGATTTCTCAGAAAATATTTAAGTCTAAGGTACAATACTTGGTATACATGGTCAACTAAATGACCAGATGAAGATGTTATGTCACTACAGGTCAAGGTCATTCTGTCGGACCATCCATCGTCAAGATTTTCAAACATCTTCTCCTCTGAAACCACTGGGCCGATTGAAGCCAAATTTCATATGGAGTCTCAGTGGGATAGGGGAACGAAATTTTATACCCAAGGTCTGGGTCACATGACCAAGATGGCCGCCATGCCCATATATGGTAAAAAGCCTTCAAAAATCTTCTTCTCCGGAACCAAAAGATCTATGACCTTGAAACTTGGTATGTAGCATTGGCCATGCGGGCCCAACATAGTATATATAAATGACGACCCTGCGTTGACTTTGATCTAATTTACGGCATGGTCAACTTTGGTACGTTAGGCTTTTATATGGGAAAATGCTTAAACAGTGGATTTCTCAGAAACTATTTAAGTCTAAGGTACAATACTTGGTATACATGGTCGACTAAATGACCAGATGAAGATATATGTCACTAAAGGTCAAGGTCATTCCGTCCGACCATCCGTCGTCACAATTTTCAAATATCTTCTCCTCTGAAACCACTGGGCCGACTGAAGCCAAATTTCATATGGAGTCTCAGTGGGATGGGGGAACGAAAGTATGTACCCGGGGTCTGGGTCACATGACCAGGATGGCCGCCATGCCCATATATGGTAAAAAATTTTCAAAAATCTTCTTCTCCAGAACTGCAAGGCCTATGACCTTGAAACTTGGTATGTAGCTTTGGGCATGCGGGCCCATCATAGTTTATACAAATGATGACCTTGCGTTGACCTTGACCTAATTTACGACATGGTCAACTTTGGTATGTTAGGCTTTTATATGGGAAAACGCTTAAACAGTGGATTTCTCAGAAACTATTTAAGTCTAAGGTACAATATGTGGTATATATGGTCAACTAAATGACCAGAGGAAGATATTATGTCACTGAAGGTCAAAGTCATTTTGTCAGTCTGTCCGTCATCAAGATTTTCAAACATCTTCTCCTCTGAAACCACTTGGGAGAATGAAGCCAAATTTCATATGGTGTCTCAGTGGGATAGGGAACTAAAGTTTATACTGGCGGGGCTGGGCTACATGACCAATATGGCCACCATGCCCATATATGGTAAAAACCCTTCAAAAATCTTCTTCTCTAGAACCAAAAGGCCTATGACCTTGAAACTTGGTATGTAGCATCGGGCATGCTGGCCCATCATAGTTTATACAAATCATGACCATGCGTTGACCTTGAATTAATTTACGACATGGTCAACTTTGGTACATTAGGCTTTTATATGGGAAAACGCTTATACAGTGGATTTCTCAGAAACTATTTAAGTCTAAGGTACAATACATGGTATATATGGTCAACTAAATGACCAGATGAAGATATTATGTCACTGAAGGTCAAGGTTATTTTGTCGGTCTGTCCGTCATCAAGATTTTCAAAACATCTACTCCTCTGAAACCACTGGTCTGATTGAAGCAAAATTTCATATGGAGTCTAAGTGTGATCAGGGAATAAATTTTGTTCTCAGGGTCTTGACCAAGATGGCCGCCATGCCCGTATATGGTAAAAACCCTTCAAAATCTTCTTCTCCAGAACCAAAAGGTGTATGACCTTGAAACTTGGTATGTAGCTTTGGCACTCAAGCCATCATAGTTTATACAAATGATCATGCGTTGACCTTGACCTAATTTATGACACTGTCAACTTTGATACATTATGTAGTCTTTTATATGGGAAAATGCTTAAACAGTGGATTTTTTCAGAAACTATTTAAGTCTAAGGTGCAAAATTTGGTATATATGGTTGACTAAATGACCAGATGAAGGTATTTTGTGGTTAACGGTCAAGGTCATTCTTTGACTTTTGTACAAGGTCATTGAGATTCTGTCACCCGTCAACATTTTCAAACATCTTCTCAGAGGCCACTAGGGTCAATTGAAGCCATATTTCATATGGAGCTTCACCGGCTTAAAGGAACCATAGTTTGTTCAGATGGTCTTGGTCACTTGACCAAGATGGCCACCATGTCCATATATGGTAAAAACTCTTCAAACGTCTTTTTCTCGAGAACCGAAAGGCCTATAACCTTGAAACTTGGTACCGGTATGTAGCATTGGGCACTCAGGCCCATCATAGTTTATGCAAATGATTACTGTATTTCATATGGAGCTTTAATACTGGGTCAAAGGAATCAAAGTTTGTTCAGATGGTCATGGTCGTATGAACATGGTGGCCGCAACACCCATTTATGATAAAAACCCTTCAGAAATCTTTGTCCAGAAACAAAGGCCCAGTGACCTTGTGGCTTGGTATATAGAATTGGGACTCAACATTAATCCCCAAGGGAGGGGGCTCCTGCCCTGGTGCTATATACATGTATAAAAACATGAAAATATATACCAGGACCAAGTGTAGGGTGAGCTACAGGACCATTGGTCCTCTGGTTTTTCTTTTTTAAAAAAAAACATGTAGATATACAGTGGCTAGGCACTGACACATGAAAAATATAGTAGCAGGTCATAATGTTCTGATAGATAATTGTCAAACTGTCAGGTTTGAAGATACAGCTCAAATTAGACTCTCTTTATTTGGTTATAAGACAGAGATTTTTCCCTTCAAAACAGTCCTAAAAATCTATATCCATCTTATAAGACAGATCTAGATATTTGGGGTTGTTTTTGAGGGGATAAACCCATCTTAGAATAACCCAAGACTGTTTTAGATATTTGGGGTCATTCTAAAGTTGAAATATCCTGTCATATAGCCAGATTCTCAATGGGGGTCTACTCTTAAAAGAAGGAATCTTTTATGGCTGTTTCACTTATATCAAGGTGATCCTTAAGGTGGTGATTTATGGTAAATATAAAAATCTGCATAAAACCATAAAAAAGTAAGGTATCACCCTGAAAGTTAGCAGACTTCTTATTTTTGTTGTTCTTTACAGATTGGAATACAAAAATGACGTACATGCTTCTTAAAAAAGTGTTTTTATAAGGAAAGATCAAAGGGTAGTTTTCTGCGCAATAATCAAAAAAATTAACATCGTTATTGAAAATTTACATAGTACTGAAGGTGCATTATTGCATAATGAAGAGCGAGCTAGCAATTATTTATTCCAACTCTTTCTCAAATTGTAATGTAGACCAGATGAAAATGGTAGCTTTTTCTCAAATGTTCAACCATGTACAAGGTAATGTACACTGGATGCATTTATTAAATATAGGGTAGGCAAGCATGCCTATGTAACACCTACAGTATAAATAATACATTACTTACATGATCACTGGTGTGTAGATGAAATTGTTCAACCTTGTTAAAATAGTCTCACCTGTTTCACCTGTGTGTTTTGACAAAACAATTTGGACACAGACTGCATCTTTTTTCATCTGCTCAGCCTGATAATGTGTGAAAGAGTTTGAAAAAATAATTGCTAGCTCGCTCTCCATTATGCAACAAGGAACTCTCAGCACTAAGTATATTTTCAATAACAATATTATTTTTTCAGATTATTGCGCACAAAATTACCCTTTGATCTTTCCATATAAAAACACTTTTTAACATTAACAAATGCTGCATTTTGGGAGTCTGAATTGTCAGAAACAACATAAAGAAGGCATATGCTAAGTTTTGGAAAGATCAGTGGTATTTTGAGTGTTTTATGCAGATTTTTGTCTTTGCCCCAAATCAATGATTATCACCACCTTAAGCAAAGGTGGGCAAAATTTGGAGCTCCCTGGGAAAAACCAGCTGACCCTCAGTAGCAGAACTTTGCTTTCTCACTTTTGCATTGGCCAAGGCTTTAACCCACAGTGGTGAAAGAGTCAACTGCTCTTAATTACTAGGCCATGGAGACCTGTCTTAAAGGAGAGAATTTGCTTCCCTAGGAACAAATTCTACCTTTAAAGATAGTTCTATACTGTTTGCACATGTTACAGTGACTACTCTGGTAAGCTAAAAAATCTTTAACCAAAACACAGATGCTGACACAGACTTTGATGAGAACACAGAGAACAAGGTGACAACAAAAACTCTTCCTCTGCTTCATGCAGGCAAGCTAAAAAAGGTTTAACAATGGAGGTGGAATGGCAAGCAGTAAAGGTCCTGATGAGACTGCAGTTTGCTCAGACCTATATCTGTTCCAATACTCAGAATACTTACTGTATACCACCACCATCATCAGTTTTAACTTAGCCTGATATAATATCTTATCATAGCAGCTTTAATATTGACAGAAGCCATATCTGCTGCGGATGCCATTGTAAACCTAAATTAAGTTGATTTTACCAGAAGCTTCACTGATTTGACTATCATCAATTTGGCACAAAAGTGCTGGTAGAATGGGAAATACTATTTCAGTCCCTGAACAGTCAGGTCTTGGTCTACAGTGTTTGCCCAGACATTCCTGTCCCAGTATTTAGTGAGGTCGTCCAAGTTTTACACATCATTTTGGAACTTTATTTGCTTGTAAGACCACATTCACACCTGTGTTTTATATCACTTGGAGTAAAAATCCAAGTATATGCATGTACATGGTAAATGGTAAAATGAATAAGATGAAGAGGGAAAGATATCAGAATCCAATGATGTCTATGCAAAGAGATTCTGCAAAGCCTAAACTGCCATGGCGAAAGCCATTTATCAAGTTCTTATAAATACATGTAGTTTGAAAACTGTTTCTCAAGACCTTCAGTATCGCATATGTCCTTTATTCAAGGTCTTCTGAATAGCTGTTTTTAGGTCCAGTTTCCACAAATATCTAGTTTTAGTTAAGAAACCAGTTCAAATATTTCAACAGTAGAGTATCAGCATTGGAATCATAAAGTTCAGAATTTGGCCTTTTTAAGGAGTCATAGGATGCATGGCTTCTAAGCATGTATTTACGCACAATTAGCCAGGTAAGAGATTTTGAAAAGTGCATTGATTGCACATGCATAGTATGCTAAATCAGACAGGTGTGACATCCCTTATTCAGTGAATAAACCTTACCACTACTGAACTAGAAAGTGTAAACAGTTTTTAAAATTTGTAGAAGATCTAACCTGTTTTACCATCAATGGTAATTCACAGTTAAGCAGGTTTCACCATTGATAGTAAAATGCTTAGACAACGTCCAGCTTTTCAAACTTTTTAATCGAAAATAACGGTACTAGTGTCAGTCGCTCACACGAGACTTGTGACATTTACTAACTTGTAACAGACTCACCGTTTGCACGAGACAAGAGATTACCATAATGATTATTAAATTCTTGTCTATTTTATATGTAGTAAAGACTGCACTTAGTTTAATCTAAAACAATAAATGCGAAAGTATATTTTTATGTGATTTTCTGATGCCATTTGGGAATCTCCGTCGCAAAAATGGCCGTACTTCTACCTCACCTTTACGCTTTGGGCTTAAAGATTGTACTGCGTGAAAATGCTACCTGGGGCTGTTTTACCTGTTATGGTAGAATGCTAGTATAGTGAGTTTTACCTCCTTCTACTGTAATTCTGTATAAAACCATTGAAGCTCTAAGAATTGGGACAGGTAAGGCTGAGCAAACAGTGCAGACCCAGATCAGACTGCGCCTTGTCTGATCTATTTTGTACCATGTCTAATGATGATGAAGGTTTCTGTATAAAACCATAAAAGCTCTAAGAATTGGGACAGATAAGGCTGAGCAAACAGTGCAGACCCAGAGCAGACTGCCCCTTGTTTGATCAGGGTCTACACTATTTGCCATTCTATTCTGCAGCTTTTGGACAGCATATTTCTGCTTTGTAAAACCACTGCTCCATTTCAATACACAGTAATTATATTAGTTGTCCCAATTTTTAGCTCACTTTGCCAAAGGCTCTCAAGGTGAGCTTATAGTATTTAAGCATTAACATCTGCTAAAGTAGGTGGCCAATCTTGATCAAATTTTATATGTAGCATTGTTGGGGTCGGGAATTAATTGCATATAGTTTTGGGACAGACTGGTTTAAAACTGTGGTTACCATGGCAACAAAAAGGTCACATAGACTTATAATGGGGAAAATGTTATCCGGGCGATAGCACCTTCAGTTTTGATTGCAACTTTTTCAAACTTGCAGGTACCTAGGACAGCCATAAAATATCGAACCAGGTCGAATTTGGGCCAGGCTGGATGATTCTTTTCAGAGTTACTTGCCCTTGAGCAATACTTTCCCATAGACCATCCAGGATGGCCCAAACATCTCATCTCAGACTAGTTCAAATTTGGGCCAGGTTGGATGTTTTCAGAGTTAACTTACCCTTGAGCAATAAAATATTTTCCCATTGACTTATAATGGGGAAAATGTACCAGCCCTAGCTTCTTCATTTTTGATTGCAACTTCTTCTAACTTGCAGGTATCTAGGATATCCTTAGAATCTCAGACCAGTTCAAATTTGGGCCAGGTTGAATAAATCTTTTCAGAGTTACTTGCCCTTGAACGCAATAAATCTAAGAAAAACCTGGTGTGCACTCTAGAGGGCACAGTTTTGATCCAATCTTCATGAAACTTAGTCAGAATTTATATCTCTATGAAAGAAAAATTTGAAACTGAATCATGTCAGGTCAAAAATAAAATCACTAGGTCAAATCTTAGAAAAACATTGTGTACCCTCTACAGGGCACACTTTTGATCCAGTCTTCATGAAACTTTGTCAAAATGTTCATCTCTATGAAATCTATAAACAGATAGAAATGTCAGGTCAGAAAATAGGTCACCAGGTCAGATCTTACAAAAATCCTGTGTAAAATCTAGAGGGCACTGTTTTGAACTAATCTTCATGGAACTTTGTCAGAATGTTTTTTATCTCTATGAAATCTAGGGCAAGTTTGAAAGTAGGTCATGTCAGGTAAAAAACTAGGTTAGTAGGTAAAATCTAAGAAAAACTTTGTGTACACTCTAGAGGGCACAGTTTTGATCCAATATTCATGAAGCTTTGTCAGAATGTTTATGACTATAAAATTTAGGAAAATTTGGATACTGGGTCATGTTGGGTCAGAAAGTAGATCACTAGGTCAAATTTTAGAAAAAAACCTTGTGTACACTCCAGATGGCACAGGTTTCATCCAATCTTCATGAATGTTTGTCAAATTGTTTATCTCTATGAAATCTAGGATATTTTTGAAACTGGGTCATGCTTGGCCAAAATAATAGGTCACTAGGTCAGATCTTAGAAAAACCTTGTGTACACCCTAGAGGGCACAGCTTTGATCCAATCTTCATGAAACTTTGTCGGAAATTTATGAACTTTAGGAGGAGATGGATACTGGATCATGTCAGGTCAGAAACTTCACTAGGACAAATCTTTGCAAAACCTTGTGTACACTCTAGAGGGCTCACTTTTAATCCAGTCTTCATGAAACTTTGTCAGAATGTTTATCTCTATGAAATGTAGGACTAAATGTTTATCTCTTTGAAATGTAGGACGAGATGGAAACTGGGTCATGTCAACTCTGAAAGTAGGTCAAATCTTAGAAAAACCTTGTGTACACTCTAGAGGGCAAAGTGAAGTAACAAAATGTGTCTGTTGACAGTAAGATCTCAGGTGAGCTACAGGACCATTGGTCCTCTTGTTAGAATTTTTACTCTTAGAAACTATACCTATAGATAGATGGCTTACTTATGATTTTACACCCTTTTCACCAGTATTTCAGTCATATCAAGAGAGGGTGATAATGAAAGGCTGTGTGCAATGGAACCCGGTTTATAGTTGAAACGATTTCTGCCTCCAGTGGACATTGACCTGGCTTAACCCACTGAGCTACCAGAAATCCTTGAAACTTACCTAAACATCTCCTGAAACCACTCGGCTGATTGAGATCAAATTTCATATGTAGCCTCCAGGCTGGGGAACAAAAGTTTGTTTAAATGGTTCTGCTCCCATAAAACAGATGGACATTGGGGATGATAACTCTTAAGCCACAAAATCTTCACCAGAAGGATGAACGAACTGAGCAGCTATCTTGCAGGAAGCATAAGAGACACTGTTCAAATTAAAACTGCAGGACATATATGCCCCCGAGCAGGGGCAGCAAACTTTGCAGCAAAAATTGCAGATCTGGCTTCATGACTGAAGAATCTTGTGCATTTAGCTACATGTCTGAATGCACATTCTTAATAAATGTACTTACAAATATTGTTGATTGCCATAAAGGTCAGATGATTCTCTGTAGACTTACAACCCCTTGAAATTTACAGCCCCTTGAAATTTCCATTGACTGATGAGGAGAAAAAGTTTGTCTCAAGGCTGAAAGCTGCAGCTTTCAAGACATCTTATTTTCAACCCGTACAGACTGGCTATGTGGAAACGTGTGTAGTACGGGCAAGTGTACTCGTAAATCGTATAGCACGGAGCCACAAGGCGTAGCACGGCGATTGTTTACCGAGGGTAGGTCACTTTAGATAACAAAGACAAAAAGGAAAGAGGTAGGTTGACATGTTGTTTTACTTAACTTGGCTTGTTATACCTTGGTGAGTATATACACCAAACTTTGATATCCGAATTTATGCTCATACTGTATTCTGCAGCTGCTGATGTCATAAATACGTTTAAAAGTTACGTAATATCTACGATGTTTATTCTCACTATAGGTCAGTAAGTAGGGCTTTCTGACCAAAGTCACATCTAAATACATTGGAGTATACCATCAGCTAAAAAAAAACTTTGGTAGGATGCAGAAAACCCACCTTATTGATACCACCTCCCCCCCTTCCTCCCCCCCCCCCCCTTTATTCAATGACATTACATACTGAAATTTTTTAAAAAGAAACTTCAGATTTTCTTAAATAATTATTATTAAGTCATTTAAATCCATGTTTTGAACTTTGAAGAAATGGTAGAAAAATATGGCTGTGTATCCATACACATTAAACAGTAGTCCTCAGTAAGAGAAGCACAGCAAATACTACTAAGTAAGAGTGATCTCCCTTAGATTATATATCCCTTGGTGATCTTGGTGAGTCATTCACTTTAGAGTAGTAGATGACATCTTTTCCCACAACTCCTCCTATATATACATCTTTCATTGGGTTGACTTGAAATTTTGTGTTGTCTTTTAATGATCTGAAGATGTGCATGTGGTTTGCAATTTTTAAATGGACTGCGCTTTACTGAGTTATGAGCCCTGTTGATTTGGACCTTGTGCTCATAGCTCTTGCAACATCTTTGCCTGGATTGATTTGAAATTAGATTGGTTGTTTCACCGTGATTTGAAGGTATGCATATGCTGGTCCCGGATTTTTTTTCTGTGTTATCAAAACAAAATTATTCTGTTTTACTGAGCTATGCCCCTTCTCAATGTTTACCTTTCTCCAACATTTGACTTGTCTGACATAAAAGAGCTGGTCATAGACAGATACACTGATTGGTGTATGTTTAGATCACACTCATAATGTATCTATCATTGGCAGAGTTATCTCCCTTCACTATATAAGCCACACAGTTAAAGTACTGTATATGTACAGCATGTGCTTCCATTGGATAAAGGGCTTTAGTTTGTGTCAGCATGTCAAACTTTGAGAGATGTATGGCTAATGGCCTTTCACTGGTAGTTATATGACACATAGGCGCCCTTTACTACTCACGTACATGCATATTAACCCGCTTTTAGTTGAAGCACACTCCATAATGAAGGACTATGGATACTTTAAGTTTTATTGCATAGTTTTACATATCTTATCTTGCACATACATTAATCATACTTGTCATAAGTGTTTTTATCTTCCAGCATGTCCAGTCAGCATTTTCTTGTCATTAGAGGGTTACATACTTTTTCAGGCAATGTATACACACCCCAACTTCCAGAAAGAAAGCAAGTCACTACTTTAAAATAACTGCTTTTATTAAATCATTATAACAATAACTTCTAATTTTGTCAAAACACTAATTCTTCATTCAAGTTTTAAGCATTTAATTTTTCCTCTAGCTCCTTTCAACCAAGTCTGGACAACTGCAGAAACCCTAAATACTGGGACACCTAACATAGTTACCATAATTGTCCTAAAATGGAAAATTCTGTTTTTTTACAATACAGTAGTGCATTCAAGGATGCAGATGGGATGGGAAACAGTGCACACCTTGATTAGACTGCGTATTTAGAGTAGTCTGATCAGGGTCTGCACTGTTTAGTCAGACCTACCTATCTCATTTCTAGATTATTTACGGTATCTTTCCTGTGATTTTGTGTTACTAACATTTTCCGACTCTGGTACTACATCATTTATTCTGAAAAGAGATTTTGCATGGAGGATTTTCTATTTCAAAATATAATACAGGAGCATGTAAGGAACAGCTGAATTTCTTTCTCCTGGAAAGCTTGGCCATGTAAATTTCAGAAAAGCTGAGTTTCTTCATCCTGCAGAGCTACAATATGTAATGAGGGCAAACAGCACAAATTCAGATGAGGCGGCTCATGATGAGCCACCTCATCTAGATCCACACTGTTTGCAAAGCCAACAATTTTCTTTTTTTCGCACTTTTAGTATAAGAAGTTTGTTATTTAAAATTCATCCTGGCTTATATGTTTTATAACCATCTAAATGTAAACAGTTATTTTCAACATATTCTAATATCACGTTTGAGCCACTAAACATGAGTTCATCTTTTATGAAAGTCTCTAGGTCACTGTCAGTGGTGAAAATGTCACCATCTTCTGCTGAAAATAACCGCAACTTCTGAAAAAAAAAATACAGACAAACTCTGTAATATACTAATATAGCTAAAGCAATTAAGGTGAATAGACACATGTCCATGATGTTCTACCATTTCAACAAAGTGTAACAACTTTTGTCACTTCCCGTTTATGTTCCCAGGATGACGAAGGCCTTCCAAAACGGGGACTAGTCTAAAAAGAAAGAATTCGGTCCTCAACAGAGCAATTTTTTCTGGTAAGACAATCCCTCAAAAGAAAAGGGAGACAAATTCTATTTTATAAGGTCACAGTCCCTGAATGTGTTCCCATTCATTGAATTAAGGTGACCATTCACCTTAACTACATCTCTTGTATTTTGTATTTGAATTTTGGATGTGTTCCCATTCATCGTAAAATGTAATATTTAGGAGGTTGAGAAGAGATTTTTGCAAATTCTATAAATGTAACTCATACTGCTAATGCTATCACAAACTAGACAGTAATTTTCTGCCCTCTTTAAGTGTATGTATGCACCTCCATGTGTTCTGCCATTTTTTTTTTCACAGAGAAACAGCTTTTATGACATCATGCTTGCTTTCCTGGACAGCAAAACCTTTCCAAAAATAGGTCTACTCTTACAGGAGCAAATTCTCTCCTTTAAAAGTTGACCCCCATTGGAAAGGGAGGCAAAATGAAACTGACACAGTTGCTTCCTTTAAATCTTTTATTATTTTACTTGAGATTAGATTCTAGAATCTTATTATTTCATGGAATGAATGCTAAAATGTTACATGTAGCACACCGTCACAAACTTTGAAAGCACCATAGATGAAAATCTTAGAAAAGAAAAATAAGTCTGTGAGAAAGTAAAATTAATAAGTATAAAATGAGAGTTGCAGCTATCGGTCTCAAGGCAGCTTTAATGATGTTCATCCCTGCGCTGGTCATGTTGATATTTTAAGCTGATTGTACACAATTTATTTTAAAAGATATTCATCTGAGATTTTGAGTGCTTCATGACGAAATGTAATATGGCCACATTTTCTGTAAATATCACAACCATCAGTGCATTTATTCTTTACCAGATATAAGCATAGTCTACAACTTTCTGTGATAACCCTCATATATACCATCCGCCCAAAGCAACCTGTGTTTATGCACAGCCCCATCAGAGCTGTCATCATACTGTTAATACATGTATAACATATTTGTAAAATGACTTTTCATAAAGACAGAGAGACTACGTTTTACATTTCAACAACATTTTGTCTTGATTTAAGGTGTATGGTACACCTCCTTTTCTCTGCCATTTTTCAAAGGGAGACAATTTTTTGACTTCCTGTTTGCTTCCTTGGACAACAAAACCCTTGCAATAAGGAGTCTACTCATGAAGGAAAGAATTTGCTCCAAGGGGAGCAAAGTCTTTCCTTTAAGAGTTTATCCCCATTGTGAAGGCAAGCAAAAATATCAAAACCACAAAGCTGTTTCCCCTGAAAGGATACACATTCACCTTAAAATTAAGTAGAGCCAAACAGTTCTTACCTTGCTGTCAGCCAGATTGTTTTGATTTTTTAAAGTAAGCCTGTCAGCAATACTGTCAATTACTCGACCAATACTCCAAGTCTGAAATAAAATCAGCTAATATTGTAACAGTTACTGTAGCTGCTTTAAACATTTGAACAAGTAAATCAATTTTATAATCACTTCTATCCTATTTATTGGACTACAAGATGCGGGTAGGGAGGGGGTGGGGGGGAGATGGAGGGTCTCCTAATTAACCCAAAACTCTACTCTATCTAATAAAACCATAAATATCCTAAAACTCGTGGAGATTTGGTTTGCTTAGATCTATCTGAGTCAATACTTATAATTTTCACAGTTACTCTACACTGTTTACTGACATGAATCAACACAAAAACATTTGTGCAAAATTTCAAATTGAACGTTTAAAAACTATGGTAGGAGCTGTTTACCCCTTTTTTACATGCAACAAATGGGCAGACCAACTGGGTAAAATATACTCCTCCTGACTATTGTCAGAAAGGCATCATAAAGCAAATTTTCCAGGGTGAGGCTGTCATTTCTGATGACAGTTCCAAAGGTGTTCTCCTTACATCTGTGTTGCTGAAATTTCTGAAACAGTCCAAGACTGAAAAATTTACAAATACAACAAAAGTTGTATCAGCTTTGTTTATTGTATATAATTTCAAATCACTTGCTATAGAAGTATGTTTGATTGCAATATTGGGATGCAGACTTGAAAAAGTCATTTGACTTTCTTCTGAATCCCATTTGCATAAAATATGTTTAGAAATATGTGTAAATGTATTAATGTGCATGCAAATAAAATAAAGTTTAAACCCAAAAATATGGGTTTCTGCCAGTTGATAGCATGCAGTTCTGGTTTTCATGCAATAGGAAGCAATACTGTGCAAAGTGTAATAAAACTATAGCAATCCTTCTATCTTTTAGGCTTTCCTGTAAGTTGCTGTGTATTTTTATGGGACTGGAAACAAACTCAGGGGAAGCAACTCATTCATTTTCATTGTTGCCTCCCTGTTCAACAGATGTCAACTCTTCTGCATAGGAAATTGCTCTCTTCGAAATACAATGTATGTTGTTGTTTTTCTAAGAGTAGACCCCCCCCCCACCCCCCAAGGTGGAGAAAAGCCCACCTTTTAAAAGAATGATTATGGTATTGATGTTTGCAGCAGATCTTTTTCCTATTTTTATAATTAAACATTTTTTAAATTTACCAATTTTACCAACCTTAGAAAAGAACATAGGTTTTGAGGTAGTTTCACAATTTCTGGGCAGTAAAACCTGCAGATAAACCCTGTCCTCCTCAGGAGTGCTGTCCCCTATTGCTTTTAACTTCATCTTCATAAGAGCAACTTTGGCAGCTGTTTTACTTGATTTACCTCCCCTTGGTTTCTTGGCCTTGGCTGGTTTAGACGCTGAAGAGCATAAGAGATTCACTGTATGAACTACCAAAATAATGTAGCTGTCCTAAAATGGAACAGTCTGTCTTTACAAAGCAGTTATGCATCCAAAAGATGCAGATGGAATGGCAAACAGTGGAGACCCTGATCAGACTGCTCCTTTTATGGTAACCAGCTATGGTCATGTCAGGACGGTCAGTTACCCTAATCACACTATTCATGGGCATGCTTAGACCTCCTAAGTGGTTAACTAGTACTAAGTGCACATTCTGCCAGTAACTGACAACTGGCCTTCTCAACTCTGTGAAAGGAGAAATGAGAGTATGTGGTCGGACTGGGTATTGAACCCAGGACCTCTGGCTCTTGAGTCAGACAGGCTACCTGCTGCGCCACCAGGCCCAGCGCTCCTTCTGGAGCAGTCTGATCAGGGTCTGCACTGTTTGCCCAGACCTAACTGCCCCAGTATTTAGAATTATTACAGTCAAGTTTAACAAGTAGTATATCATACTGAGAAAGTTCATAACTAATTCTGAAAGTCAAAATAACTACTTTAGTATAAACTCGATATATCAATATGTCCTTATCTGTTGGTATATCAATTTATTTTCCATCAATGACAGCCCTACTTAAAAGTACATGTTACGCTTCAGTGTTGGTACAGTATAAATGCACTGTCACCAAATTTAGTGCAATAGATGCCTTTATCTGTAATTATCTTCTTCAGTGTCATTAGACCCCAAAAGTTTGAAACAAAAAAGGTGATGGACAGTTCTTGGCAGGCCATGAACAACCCTCTCCGAGCCACAAATTACTGATGTGGCATTCAGCAGCCCTAGACATCAGGTAAAAGAGGCCTATAGAATAGAGAACCAAACAATACAGGCATACCCCACTGTCAGAGCTCCAATGGTCCATAAAAGACAACAGGGCATCAAGAAGGAAAATCACTGCATTTCCCTAAAATTTATTCAAGCTGACTTTACTATCATTTTATAGCATGCTTGAGAGAAACAGATGGAAATATGCAATTATGCATAATCATCCATGTGAAGAAGTCATTTATACAAAATATTTACAGATGGATGGCGGTCCACGGACAAAGAGTGACAACAGTTGCTATACCATACTTCCTTTTGTTGTCAGAGCTAATATGAACATGGTGGAAAAACATAAATAAGTACCCATACACCTCAGATATTTGCTGGCACAATATCATACAGTGAAGACCCTGATCTGACTGCCATTGCAATAGCAGCAATCTGATCAGGACCTAAAATGTTTTGGGCATATACAAGCCACATCCTGTGATTTCAGACAATGTGGCATTGATGACAAGCAAAGGCTCTGTTCAGACTGTACTTCAGTGCAGTCTGATCAGAGCCCTCACTTGTCACATCAGCTATCTATGGAATTGGCCCAAGCAATACACAAAACAGTGAGGCCTCTACAGACCCAGTGTAAATGATCAGGATGACCTTAAAATCACATGACAAAACTACCACATTGTTGGAAGTCACATGATGTGGCTCAATTATATAGTGTCATAATAAACATCCAGACAAGCTGACCTATTATTTCATTAACGTGTTGAGCTGTTTTGGAGATCTGTGATGCTTCTTCCTTCTGAGCCAATAAAACTTTACATCTGTGATCTTGAGCATGTCTATGACTGAAACAATTAACAAGAGTTGTCAGAAGACAATGAAGCGTGCCTAATGGGTGCCTGATTCTCAAGGTTACAAAGTATCCTGACTCAAAAAATTGTTAACAGTTAACCAGGGGTGAATGTGGTAGCTAGTGCACAAATGAAGTTTGCATCAGAAGCTAGACTAAGTCAGTTGTTCCCTATGGCATACAGGGCCAACTTGTATGCCACTATCTGGACACTTTGGGGACATTGAGGGTTGGGTCCTCGTGCACCAGACGAAAAGATACCAACTCAGTCTAACTTTATTATACATTGTACATGTAATGCCTCATGGTGACAAAGGGTGGTTCCTAGTATGGGATTCACACCACCTTTACCCAGTACTAAGTCGGTCTGATGACACCTCCTTACCCTTTGCAGACTTCTCATGTTTCCTTTGGCCCCACCCCGTAACCTCACCCCTAGCATGAACCAGTTGTCAAAGCCTGGTCTCAAGTAAGTATCATACTACATTTAAACTTTGTAGCATAAAAGGTATTGAAGTTATGAGCTCGAAGAGAAATGCATATATTCATACTGCGTATTTATTAAATAGTGCTAAAGGTATAAAGCAAAATCACTCAACCATAAATAAAGGTCAAGGACACAAGAGTCTGCATGGATGCTTTGCAACCCAATGCTCCAGGGAAGGTCCTGACCAAATACGAAGCAGGTACCTCGAATGAGTTTGGAGGTACGAGCCTTAAACTTTAACCGAAAACATTAACATCAAGATCATCCTAGATATTGACTTCTTACCCCACCCTGGACAAGGATTCTTACTCATACTTGTGGATATGATGGTGGGTGGATGAAAGGGGAGGGTAGGGGAGGGTAGGGGGTGTCAAAGTGATCTATAAATAGTATGAGGTCATTCGCAATGTCAGACTGATCCACTATGCCAGGTATAATGTTAATTCATCAAATATTGCTAGAAATAAAAGGCAAAATCAGTTGACCGTGAATAAAGGTCAAGGACACAGGAGTCAGCATGGAAGCTTTGCAGCTGCTGCAATTATAGGGATATGCTATTTGGCCAAGTATCAAGTCTCTTGTGTCAAAGGTATCATGAAAACTAAAAAAATGTCCTTAAAAACAGTGCCAAACAGCAAAGTCAGTCAACCGTGATATATAGGTCAAGGACACACAATTGAGTGATGCTGCTCCTGCAGTCATATGGATGTATATATGTACCAAGTATGATGACTGTAGCTACTGTAGTTTGTACAGAGTTAAACGCAAAAGTTAACATTGGGTCAACCAGATCAAGGACGCCGACGAGGACACAGAAGCTAACGCACACGCTAACGGATACTTGGACTACGACGCCGGGGTATTGCATAAGCTCTCCTTTGCATTCGCAAAGGCACGCTAAAAAAATGGTGGCATAATCATGTATTGGTTAGTCATGAAATAAACTGACCAGGTGAATAGGTTCAATTTTGATTACTTGATTCTGCCATTTCATTTTTGCCTCCCTCCCCAATAAAGTCAACTCTTGAAGGAACAGATTTGCTCCCATAGGAGCTAATTCTTTCCTTTCTGGGCAGACTCCAATTTTGGAATGGCTTTACTGTCCAGGAAAGCAATCAAGAAGTCACGCAAGTTGTTTCCCGTTGAAAAATTGGTGGAATAACCCATACACCTTCAACTAAAAAATGTACATGTAACACTGCCAAGTGCCAAGAGAGCTCAGTCTGATCTGAAAAGATCTGTCTCCCTTTTCACATGAGGATACCCCTATAAGTTTAAGATATCACTGCCATGGCAACAACCTGTACAGTACTCTTAAACTTAAGTATATCTGAGGTTCTGCCTCATTTCCCACTTGAACGGTAGACCCAAGGGTTGGGATCCCTATCCCAAGTGGGCACCAACGATTGATTATTTTTCTCACCTACCAATATTAAAAAGATTATTTGGCTGTCTGTTTGCTTCTACCTTAAAACAAGCTATTCTGGCATCATTTAATGAGTGACTTAGAGAGTGACATCATAAACCTAACATGATCACCTCTGATAGGAAATCGAACAAAGCCAAAGAACTGGTACATTAGCTGGTAAGCTAGAAGAAGATAATTTAATGACAACTAGAGGTGGCAGTAAGCATGGCTTACTAAATACCCCCCGCATTTAACAGTTAGGCATGCATGTTATGACAACTACAAGTGCACATCTATATACCAATATCTGTTCACATATTTAACATCAGTCAAACGGTTTAGGAGAAGTAGCAACAACAAACTCTGTTTACCAAGACTACAAAGGGGCACAACAAAGCTGGAAAACCCTTTTGAGAAAAACAGAGCAATATGTGCCATCTCTTTCTTCTACTGTATCTGTGCGCCAATTCTGAATAAAATGGAAGTGAAAATGGCATAAAAAAAACTTCAAACTATGGTAAAACATATAAAAAAAGGGGCATAACTCATGCAAAAGGGTTAATGTACATCTTCATTCAAATATGTGTTTGCACACTTAATTTCAAGAAAATCCATCAAATGGTCTTGGAGTAGTAGCGATAAAAAACTTTTCTTACGAAAACTACAAAGGGACATAACTCAGCAGGAAAACCTTTCCGGAAAAACTGAACAATATGTATCAGCTCTTTCCATATGCTGCATCTAGTAACCCAATTTGAATAAAATGGAGGCAAAAAGGCAAAAACCCTATCAAATAGGGCAAAAATATCAAAAAGGGGCATAACTCAGGCAAAAAGGGGCAGAATTTAAAATCAAAACCCTAATGCACATCTTCATACCAATATCTATTCACATATTTAATTTCAAGAAAATCCATCATACCATCTAGGAGGAGTTGCGATAACAAACTTATTTCACGAAAAATACAAAGGGGCAGAACTCCGCAATACAAGAGGGCCAAGTGGCCCT
>CAXDIV010000011.1:337121-348012 GCA_963989385.1 Ctena decussata
GAACAAACTTGGTAGAGGACCACTAGGCAATTGTTCATACCAAATTTCAAGCATCTGATTCAAGCAGTTCTGGAGAAGAAGATTTTTAAAGTATTTTTTAGTTTCGAACCTAAGACCCCCTGCCCCAGGGCCATTTTGGACCCTGGGGCCACCATTTGAAATACCAAATATCAAAGCCCTAGGCTTAGCGGTTTCAGAGAAGATGTCATTTAAAGCAAATTGTTGACGACGCACGACGGACGACGCACGACGCACGACGGACGACGGACACTGGGTGATCACAATAGCTCATCCTGAGCCTACGGCTCAGGTGAGCTAAACAAGAGGACCATTGGTCCTGTAGCTCACCTGGGTCCATTCAGCCTCAGTACTCTAGGGTAAGTTACTCTAAAGCCATTGGTCAATTGGTTCTGGTGAATTTTTTTTTAAAGGTTTTAACCATATATGGGCATGCAGAACATGTTGGTCATGTGACCTGGATGTTTGAAAAACCCCTGGAGGCTCTATATGAAATTAGGTTTCAAAATTGGTCCAGGGGCTTTTGAGGAGATGGTTTGATATTGTCAAAATGACAGAGTTCTGGGTCAAAATTCAAAGAATGACCTTGACCTCTTGTACTCATGAATCTTCATGTACTCATTAAGATGACTGTAGATACCAATTTTTAGGCATAAATCTTCAAAACTTTCCATGAAATCTTATGTTTTAGCATTTTCCCACATTTGACCTTGCAGTAAAATAGTCAAGGTCAACCCAAGGTCATTATTTTGTACAATCTTGATAGCACTGGAGTTCCCAATGCTACATACCAAGCTATAAGGCCATCGGTCAATTGGTTCTGGAGAAGAAGATTTTTAAAGATTTTTATCATATATGGTCCTGGCGGCCATGTTGGTCATGTGACCAGGACTGTTTGAACAAATTTTCATTCCCTCAATTCCTGGAGGCTCTATATGAAATGGTTACAACTGGCCCAGTTTTTTAGGGGATTGTTTGATATTGTCAAATTATGAGAGTTCTGGGTCAAAGGTCAAAGAATGACCTTGACCTCTTGTACTCACAAATCTTCATGTACTTATTAAGATAACTGTATATACCAATTCTTAGGCATATCTCTTCAAAACTTTCCATGAAATCTTATGTTCTAGCATTTTCCCATATTTGACCTTGCCGTAAAAAAGGTCAAGGTCAACCCATGGTCATAATTTGAACAATCTCGATAGTAGGCGAGTACCCAAAGCTACATACCAAGTTTCAAGGCCATCGGTCAATTGGTTCTTGAGAAGAAGATTTTTAAAGGTTTTTACCGTATATGGGCGTGGCGGCCATGTTGGTCATGTGACCTGGACCATATGAATAAGGTTTTGTTCCCTCAACTCCTGGAGGCTCTATATGAAATTTGGTTGCAGTTGGCCCAGGGGCTTTTGAGGAGATTGTTTGGAATTGTCAAAATATGAGAGTTCTAGGTCAAAGGTCAAAGAATGACCTTGACCTCTTATACTCATAAATCTTCATGTACTCATTAAGATGACTGTAGATACCAATTTTTAGCCCAAAATCTTCAACAGTTTCCAAGATATCTTATGTTCTAGCATTTTGCCATATAAAAGCACAAGGAAGCAAATTTGACCTTACCGTAAAAAAGGTCAAGGTCAACCCAAGGTCATAATTTGAACAATCTTGGTAGTACTCACGTACCCAATGCTACATACCAAGTTTCAAGGCCATCGGCCTATTGGTTCTGGAGAAGAAGATTTTTTTAGATTTTTACCATATATGGGCATGGCGGCCATGTTGGTCATGTGACCAGGACCGTTTGAACAACTTTTTGTTCCTAAGGTCCCAGGAGGCTCTGTATGAAATTTGGTTACAATTGGCCCAGCGGTTTCAGAGGAGAAGTCGTTTGAAATTGTGGACGGACGGACGGACGACGGACGGACGACGGACGACGACGGACGACGACGGAGCCTGACCATACTATAAGCTCCCCCGGAGCCTCTGGCTCAGGTGAGCTAAAAACCTACCAGGAAAAATTGAAAAATACGTATCCACTATTTTCTTATGCTGCATCCATGGACAAAATTTGAAACAAATGGGGGCAAATTTAATGCAAAAACCCTGTAAAATAGGGCAAAAAATATCAAAAAGGGGCATAACTCAGGCAATAAAGGGCAGAATTTAAAATCAAAACCCTAATGCACATCTTCATACCAATATCTGTTCACATACTTAATTTCAAGAAAATCCATCATACCATCTAGGAGGAGTTGCGATAACAAACTTATTTCACGAAAAATACAAAGGGGCAGAACTCCGCAATAAAAACCTTCCAGGAAAAATTAAAAAATACGTATCCACTATTTTCTTATGCTGCATCCATGGACAAAATTTGAAACAAATGGGAGCGAATTTAATGCAAAAACCCTATAAAATAGGGCAAAAAATATCAAAAAGGGGCATCACTCCGGCAATAAGGGGCAGAATTTAAAATCAAAACCCTAATGCACATCTTCATACCAATATCTATTCACATACTTAATTTCAAGAAAATCCGTCATACCATCTAGGAGGAGTTGCGATAACAAACTTATTTCACGAAAAATACAAAGGGGCATAACTCCGCAATAAAAACCTACCAGGAAAAATTGAAAAATACATATCCACTATTTTCTTATGCTGCATCCATGGACAAAATTTGAAACAAATCGGAGCAAATTTAATGCAAAAACCCTGTAAAATAGGCCAAAAAATATCAAAAAGGGGCATAACTCAGGCAAAAAGGGGCAGAATTTAAAATCAAAACCCTAATGCACATCTTCATACCAATATCTGTTCACATACTTAATTTCAAGAAAATCCGTCAAACCATCTAGGAGGAGTTGCGATAACAAACTTATTTCACGAAAAATACAAAGGGGCATAACTCCGCAATAAAAACCTTCCAAGAAAAATTAAAAAATACGTATCCACTATTTTCTTATGCTGCATCCATGGACAAAATTTGAAACAAATCGGAGAAAATTTAAGGCGTTGCGGACGGACGGAAAGACGGAAGGACAACGTCAAAACAGTATACCCCCCACAAACACAGTTTGCGGGGGGTATAATTATTATGTACAAGACCTGTCCGCGTACAGGATAGCTCGCCTGCAGTGCCTTGCCCATCCATGGGTTAAAATATAGGTCTTTAAAAAAACTTTAACCAAAACATCCAGTTTGGATGCCGACGCGGACACAGAAGCGGACGCCAGGGTGACAACAATAGCTCTTCCTGAACTTTCGTTCAGGCGAGCTAAAAATGAATGTTTCTAAATACTGTCTGGGAAGCAACTGAGCAAAGAAATTCGAACAAATTCATATATAACTTATCCCACATGGCTATATCTGTGGGATAAGATTTGCTACTGTCTTGAAAGCACATGGATGACTATCCTGTATGCTGTGGTAGGTGAGAAAAGACAAAACCATATTTCATCAGCAATAAGACAAGTTTTCCCCCTCAAAAAACAATAAAAAAAAATCTACATCCTAAGATAGATCTTGATTTTTGGGATTATTTTGGAAGGAATAAACATGTTGTAGTGGAATTGATATGACTGACTTATATATACAGTGTCATTTTGAATAAAGAAAACACATCCGTCTTATAGCCAAATAAGTACAGGATATAATTATTACCTTAGACAGAAATTTTTATTACATTTCTCACACACTACTGGGGTTAGTTCCCTGTTCTGACAATCTTCTAGGTCACAGGTAAACCCTTTAGCACCTGTATAATCTGCAGAAGCTTTGGAAAGGCATTCCTGGAAAATAAGACAATTAAGGGCTGTAAATCAGAGTTCCAGGTGAACAGTGCATCATCAGAACAAGCAAAAAAAGAATTGTATTCTAAAACTTAAACCTCAAAAATGGCACATAAAACCAAAGTCTTTCAAACCTAAAGTACAGGTTTGCGGTTATAAAAATGTATTTTACATGTAACTAGATATGTACAATTTATAAGGATCATACCTGTTATTGTTCGTGAGAAATTGTGTTAACTTCGAGTTAAAATGCAACTGTTAACCTGATCATAGATGCCGTCAAGAGAACTAAAGGTAACGCTACAGCAAACACTGAAGCAGATGCTAAGGGATACTTGGATAATGATGCTTATTGTATAATCTATAAATAAAACTCATTTGATTGGTTCAGAGACTGATCATGTGCGGCAGACATTACTTCATGTCGCATAGTTTGTGACCTAACATCTTAATGTCGCTTGGTTCGTGACGTAATGTCTTAATGCCGAAAGGTTTGTAAAGTAACATCAGCTGAAATGGCAGCCAGTTCAACTGGACTAATAATTATTATATAATAAAACAATTGTTGACTTTTGTTTCGGTGAACATGAAGTGCTAATGAACAGTAAATTCTTACCGACCTCCGCTTTGTGTCAGTCAATATGAAGTTTACTGTTCAATAACACTTCATGTCCACATCTACAAAAGTCAATAATTGTATAAAGAAGTACAGCATTTGTACTGCTTTGCTTTGCAAAAACCCACTTATAAGAGGTATTATGGCACAGTCATATGTGATATGTCATATTTTTCTGCAATAGGGAATATTCTTACAGAAAAAATTAGTTTTCATTTCATCTCTCTGCACTCCCAAACACACACATCATGAAATTGCTGAAGCTTGCATAAGATATCTACATGCCATAATCTCATATGAATTCACCTAAGACGACAGTTAAACATTTAGTATAGCACAAGGTGCACTGAGGAACATGCAGGGTAATTTTGCGTAAAATTTGGTCTCTTGAGTATATTATACCAGTATACTGACAAAAGGCAAAAGTTAAAGGTATGTAACAGATCATAATACCTGTGAGCAATCATGTGAATCCTTTGTTCTGTGCTCTGAACTGAAAGAAGAGAAGAATAATTAATTCTGACATCAGGATTTCACCAGCAAGAGCAAGTTTCTTTTAATATTAAGTATACCATATTTCTCCTGTTATAAGATGTGAGTTTTTTTTCCTTCCAAAACAATCCCAAAAATCTAGATCCATCTCATGAGATGGATCTAGATTTTTGGGATTGTTTACAAAGGGAAAACCTATCTCATAACAGAATTTAGATGTTTGGGTTCATTCAAGAAATAAAAAATGTTTTATAAGTCAAATAAGTACACAGTGTCGGAGCGGAAATGTACAGTGTTTGAGATTGTATCGTCTCCTGTGATTCTGTACAGTGAGAATCCGACACTTGGTGTAAAGCGATACACGGAGAGAGTAAGTAAACATTACGATGGTTTCTTTAATTTCATTATTATCTTGTTTATTGCGATTTCTATGGATAGCTTATAATATACGAAGAACTTCAGAGGATGAATGCTTTATGTTTTCCCCAAGTTGTGCACACACAAGTTCTTGATCATTTGAACACGCAAAACAGCACACGATTTCGTCCATGTGAAGGGTCGTGTATTCTCGTGTCAAGGCACAAATAAACTGTTATTTTATCAGCAAATGAGTATTGGTCTTTAAAATATCTGAGGTTAACGGCAGTACCTCGGTTTTTATGTTTGGGGTGAATAAAAGTGATGAAATGCTGAGTTTTTCATCGATTGATATTCGTACAGTCACTTGCAGAAGACAGCTTGGAATTTGTACAGTGACCCGCTATTATCTTTGTACGGTGACTCGGATCGAGTTGTTTTTCATCAAGCTGAGTTAATGCATTTCATTTCGACAGTGACGACCCTTCGACATTTTTTACTTCCAGAATTCAGAACATAAATCCTTTAATCAAGTTTGGACCCGAATAGTTTACTGGTGGTATGCCAACATTTGTTTCTTTCAGCTACTGACCACTACAGTTTTGTCTCATATAAGACAGTTGTCGCTGACAGAAAGAATACGCCGGGCCGCGTAGCGCAGTCGGTAGCGTGTCTGACCGAAGAGCCAGAGGTACCGGGTTCGATACCCAGTCCGGCCACATACTTTCGTGGAAATTGATCATGAAATCTTTTCTACGGTCATTTTCCCCCTTCCGCTGATTCAAGAAAGGCAGTTGTCATTTACTGGTGAAAGTACGGACACTTAGTACTGGTTAACCGCTTAGGAGGTCTAAGCCTGCCCAGGAATAGTGTGGTTAGGTTAACTGATCGTCCCAACATGACCATAGCTGTTTACCGTGGACATAAAGCAACAACACAACAACAACAACAGAAAGAATACACTTTTAGAACCTCAGTCGTCGATTTCATGAGACTTACATGGCAGCATTTGATGAGCAGTTTGAGATACTGGTTTATCGCCTTTGATGCTATGAACGTAAAGCATACATACATGCATTGTTGAGCCACAATATGCTACCATACACAAAACGCTACCGAAATAGCATTTTATGTATCCCTGCCTACACAAAATGCTACCAAAAAGCATATTGTGTAGGCAGTGTACACAAAATGCCTTCTGGTAGCGTTTTGTGTAGGTAGGGTATATATGTTCTTTGACTGGTCGTTCGAGCATACACAATATGCTCTACCAGGAAAAAGTATCACTTTTAAGCTCGACTTAATGACTTGGACACAGAAACACATGTTTAAGGCAACCCCGGTCTTAATTGACATTATCGTACCCATGCGCGGATACAGGGGCGGGAGACGGGGGTCAGAACCCCCCCCCCCCCCCCCCACCTCATTTTCCAACAATGAGTTTTGCAATCATTATGGTAAAATTTGTCGGAACCCTCTGATCTGAAGCTGGACGGAATGGACGCCGGGGAAATTTTGGTCCCTCATTTTCATGTTAGATGGAGCATATTGTGTAGGGCATATATGATACCTTCACAATATGTTCCCAAATTTTGAGATAGCATTTTGTGTAGGCAGGGATACACAAAATGCTATATCGGTAGCGTTTTGTGTATGGTAGCATATTGTGGCTCAACAATGCATGTACTTTAAAAACAAATATGCACATACCGCGTTGATGAAATAGTTATACACCAATTACATTGCCGATCTCAAATGTCTATCTACAAGTAAAAGCATCGACAAAACAGCTTTCGCTCTACAATACTAGTACCGTTGTATCACAGTGTACTTTCTCAGAAGACCCACACACATGCACGACACACGATAATTCCTACAATTTCACATGTACGCTCAGCGAAGACTCAGATCAGTATGTGCATTCGTGCAGTCTTATCAGAGTCTTCGCATAATGACTCAACTGTGAAATGTATGTCAACAAGTCCTACATTTTTAGCTTACCTGAGCCAGAGGCTCCGGGGGAGCTTATAGTATGGTCAGGCTCCGTCGTCCGTCCGTCGTCCGTCCGTCCACAATTTCAAACGACTTCTCCTCTGAAACCGCTGGGCCGATTGTAACCAAATTTCATACAGAGCCTCCTGGGACCTTAGGAACAAAAAGTTGTTCAAACGGTCCTGGTCACATGACCAACATCGCCGCCATGCCCATATATGGTAAAAACCTAAACAAATCTTCTTCTCCAGAACCAACAGGCCGATGGCCTTGAAACTTGGTATGTAGCATCGGGTACGTGAGTACTACCAAGATTGTTCAAATTATGACCTTGGGTTGACCTTGACCTTTTTTATGGTAAGGTCAAATTTGCTTCCTTGTGCTTTTATATGGCAAAATGCTAGAACATAAGATATCTTGGAAACTGTTGAAGATGTTGGGCTAAAAATTGGTATCTACAGTCATCTTAATGAGTACATCAAAATTTTTGAGTATAAGAGGTCAAGGTCATTCTTTGACCTTTGACCTAGAACTCTCATATTTTGACAATTCCAAACAATCTCCTCAAAAGCCCCTGGGCCAATTGAAACCAAATTTCATATAGAGCCTCCAGGAGTTGAGGGAACAAAAACTTATTCATATGGTCCAGGTCACATGACCAACATGGCCGCAATGCCCATATACGGTAAAACCTTTAAAAATCTTCTTCTCAAGAACCAATTGGCCGATGGCCTTGAAACTTGGTATGTAGCTTTGGGTACTCGAGTACTATCAAGATTGTTCAAATTATGACCATGGGTTGACCTTGAACTTTTTTACGGCAAGGTCAAATATGGGAAAATGCTAGAACATAAGATTTCATGGAAAGTTTTGAAGAGATATGCCTAAGAATTGGTATATACAGTTATCATAATGAGTACATGAAGATTTGAGAGTACAAGAGGTCAAGGTCTTTCTTTGACCTTTGACCCAGAACTCTCATATTTTGACAATATCAAACAATCCCCTAAAAAACTGGACCAGTTGTAACCAAATTTCATATAGAGCCTCCAGGGATGAGGGAATGAAAATTTGTTCAAACAGTCCAGGTCACATGACCAACATGGCCGCCAGGACCATATATGATAAAAACCTTTAAAACTCTTCTTCTCCAGAACCAATTGACCGATGGCCTTATAGCTTGGTATCTAGCATTGGGAACTCCAGTGCTATCAAGATTGTTCAAAATGACCTTGGGTTGACCTTGACTATTTTACTGCAAGGTCAAATGTGGGAAAATGCTAGAACATAAGATTTCATGGAAAGTTTTGAAGATTTATGCCTAAAAATTGGTATCTACAGTCATCTTAATGAGTACATGAAGATTCATGAGTACAAGAGGTCAAGGTCATTCTTTGAATTTTGACCCAGAACTCTGTCATTTTGACAATATCAAACCATCTCCTCAAAAGCCCCTGGGCCAATTTTGAAACCAAATTTCATATAGAGCCTCCAGGGGGTTTTCAAACGTCCAGGTCACATGACCAACATGTTCTCCATGCCCATATATGGTTAAAACCTTCAAAAAATCTTCACCAGAACCAATTGACCAATGGTCTTAGAGTAACTTACCCTAGAGTACTGAGGCTGAATGAACCCAGGTGAGCTACAGGACCAATGGTCCTCTTGTTATTACTTGAAACATCGGGTCACACTGACTCGTATATAAAAATTCGAAGTTGATACATGAGCTAGTCTTCAAGTTATAAGGCAAAATCACTCAACCATGAAATGTAGGTCACAGTGACCTACCTTTATTTTGAGGTGAAAAATCTGGTCATACCAACTCGTATACAAAAATGAAGTCCATAGATACAAAAGTCTTTAAGTTATAAGGCAAAGTCATTTAACCATGAAATGTAGGTCACCACAGCCTTGAGGTCATAATACCATAAGACAATGTCACATGGTTCACTGATGACGGACCAAGATTAAGCGATAGTTGTGTTTGAAATAGATAAGCAGAAAACAACAACACTTTTTAAGGTGTCCAAGATTTTGATAGCTAGCCACACCCAGGCAAGGACCCTGGGGCTAGGAGTCATGAAATGAAAGCTGTCCCTCCAAGGTACATTTGGTCCAAGTATGAATGTTTTTTTGCTGAGTGGTTACTGAGATACAAAGTTTTTAAAGAACTTGGTTTAAACGCATGCATATGGAATGGATCAGATGCTGACATACGCCACAAAGGGTCGTCTACATCAGATAGGAGGCGAATACGGCTGTAGTGGTGGTAATATTTGCTTTCGATGTGATTGAAGGTCAGCTGGCGCTGTGGTTTATCGTAAACATGGTAAAAGAAGCAGATACTATATACAAGTGACTGTACAGAAAAATTCTTGAAAATCGCAGTTGTCTGTACGACAGCATACCAAGTCACTGTACAACAATCGATACATGCAGTGTCCTGTAAAATGAAGAATTTTTAGGATTTATCTCCAGTGCAGATCCGCTTCGAAGATGTTATTTCACAAATATATGTTTCTATAATGTGGTCCTTATGAAAACAATCGGTGTTTCGTTCGATAATGCGATAAATACACATTTCGTCATTGATGCGATCATGCATATTTTTGCATGCACAGATGATTGAGACTTGTGCATTACACTAAGAACACTTTATAAATGACATTTACCTTCTTGAGGTATTCCAAATTTACTGATGCGTCAAACGGACCAAAACAGTCTGGTTTTTGAATCATAACTTGAGAAAATTGCCAACATAATTTACTGTGTATATTGACATCCTTTACACCAAGTGTCGGATTCTCACTGTACAGAATCACAGGAGACGATACAATCTCAAACACTGTACATTTCCGCTCCGACACTGTGAAGTATGGTAATAAGATACCTTATGTATGTTAAATTTTTTAATAATCAAAGTCACACTGTCAATGAATGGAAGCTCATTTATCACAGTATCCGAACTACATGTACAATCTTTCCGGTTTTCATAGCGTTGAATCGAGAGTACACACATTCGCTTATAACCAGTAGTCGGAAATCATTATGTTTTGAGATTTTATCCGGAATCTGCTGTGTCATTTATAGCTATTCAGCTTCGAAAATGTAAAGAGGTAAGTTTAATATAATTTGCTCTTCGGTCTTTTACTTTATTACCCTGTACAATGTTGTGTATGGGTGGGTAGTAATTGGTACAGTATTCAAATCGCCCTTGGCATGATTCTTAAACCATTTTGAGCATTTTCTTACATGTTTTATAAAAAATCTTTAGAATAAACGGAAGGCGTTATCAATCTACAGTTTGTTAGTTTTGATAAAAGAATGATAGCTAAGTTTTGCACGACGCAATCTCGTGTTAAATTAAGCTGTTCGGAAAAAAAAATCTGCGACGGCAAGGAGTTTTTCATTGTACAGGGCAATAAAGTAAAAGACCGAAGAGAAAATTATATTAAACTTACCTCTTTATATTTTCGAAGCTGAATAACTTTAAATGACGCAGTAGATTCCGGATAAAAACTCAAAACATAATGATTTCTGGCTACTGGTTATAAGCCAATTTTGTACTCTCGATTCAACGCTACGAAAACCGGAAGAGAGGGTACAGTGCGTTCGGATACTGTGT
>CAXDIV010000012.1:0-25717 GCA_963989385.1 Ctena decussata
CGATCGTCAAAGTCAGGGTACCATTGTTGGAATCGATGACAGCAGTGCCAGTTGCATTACCAAGTGTGAAGGTAATCGTTCTATTGCCATCGGTTACGGTATTGTCAAGGATCTGGACTGTGAAAACCTTTTCAGTTTCACCGTCATTGAATTGCAGGGTTCCAGTGGTGACGTTGTAATCGATTCCCGCCGTCGCATCTGAGGAGTCTACAGAAAGATCAACAGTAATGGTGCCTGATGTTGAAGTGGTTCGAGTGATGGTGATGGATGCATTGCCCGAGTCTTCACTGACAGAGAGACTGTTCACCGAAAAACCGAGTACTGCCGAAGCGGATTGCGCTTCATCATCAGTGATAGTGAGGAAAGATTGACTCTGTCCACCCAGCACTGCACCACCCTGTACATTGGTAAGCACCAGATTGACCAGCTCATTCCCTTCCAGATCTGTGTCATCAACGATTTGAACATCGAACGACTTGCTGCCCGATTCACCGTCAGCATAACTGATACTGCCGGTAGCAAAGGTATAGTCTGACGACGCCACCGCGCTGTTATCCAAAGTGGCATAGTCAACCGAAACAGCTCCGGTGGATCCGCCACTGCGGGTTACGGATATTGTGACGCTGGTTCCATCCTCGGAAACGGTGTAGTTCCCGGCAGAAAAATCCAAGCGCCACCTGCTGGAGGATCATCATCGTCAGAGAGTGTGATCGTCGCTGAAGACGGACTCCCTAGAACGGCACCGAAGGGATCACTGAGGGTCAGATTAATGGTTTCGCTGCCTTCAAAATCCGCGTCGTCTGCAAGCGTCACATCGAAGCCCTGTGAAATCTCCCCTTCCGCGAATGAGAGCGTGCCACTAGCTACGGAATAGTCGCTGCCAGCCATGGCGGTACCGTCACTGGTGGCGTAATTGACCAAAACCGCGCCGCTGCTGCCGCCCTGACGTACGACATTGATCCTGACACTACCGTCAAACTCATTCGCTGAAAAACCATCCAGCTCGAAGACCAACGTGCCTGAGGCAGGTGCTTGCTCATCATCCTGAAGTGTGAGTACAGCACTTCCTACATTTCCGATCACGGCACCGCCACCCGGATTACTCAACTGTAAAGAAACAGTCTCGTCACCCTCATAGCTGTTGTCATCAAGAATCGAAACCTGGAATGAGCTGGATGTCACCCCGTCTGCAAAGGTGAGACTGCCGCTGGCTGCGGTGTAGTCACTGCCTGCGGTGGCGGTACCGTTCACAGTGGCATAATCCACCGTTACCGTTCCGCTGCTGCCACCGCTACGCGCGACTGTTATGGTGGCAACCGACCCGTTCTCTACCTGCTCAAAACTGGATAATCCGAATTGAAGACTGCCTGCGGCTGGTGCGGAATCATTGCTTTCGATGGTTACATTTGCTGACGAAGTTGTACCCAGAACCGCTCCCCCGGCAGGAGCACTAAGGGTGACATTGAACACCTCGTCATTTTCATATGCACTGTCATCGGTAATCGGTATACGACAGTTCTGCAGGGTCTCGCCTGCTGCAAAGTTGATCGTACTTTGTGTCGCCACGTAGTCACTGCCAGCCGTGGCACTGGAATCCGTGGTAGTACAGGTGACACTGACAGCCCCCATGCTACCGCTGATTCTTACCACAGGAATTGCGATCTCAGTGGCAGTTTCAGAAACACTGTACGCAGAACCGCTGAACTGAATGCTGCCCATGGCCGGTGTAGGCTCATCATCCACGATATGGACTTCCGCGAAGTCTCCAGCACCGAGTGAAACACTGACTGCATTGCTCAAACTGAGGATAATTGATTCGGTACCCTCTTGTAATGCATCGTCAAGAATGTCTATGGTAAAAGTGCCGCTGATCTGGGCGTCGGTAAAGGCCAGAGATCCGGATGTGGCTGAATAATCACTCCCTGCAGTAGCCGTACCGTCACTTACGCTGTAGTCGACAGATCCGGCACCGACACTGCCGCCGTTTCTCTGCACACTGACGGTCAGACTCCCGGCATCCTCACCCACTTGATAGTTTGAGCCACTGAATTCCACACTGCCGAAGGGCTGTGCATCGTTTTCCGTGAGCGTCAAGGTAGCGGTATTGAGCGCACCAACACTGCTGCCGGTGAGCAGAAGACCGACGGTCTCGTCACCTTCGAAAATGGCATCATCGAGCAACTCAACGGTAAACTGTTTGCTGGTTTCGCCCTCCGCGAAGTCAAGTGTACCGGAGGTTGTGGTAAAGTCCTGACCTGGCGTCGCTGTTCCGTCACCGGTGGTGGCGTAATCGATTGAGAGCGCGCCGCTGCTGCCACCGGAGCGTGTCACGGTGATTGCGGCGGAACCCGCATTTTCGCTGGCGTTGTAACTCACACTGCTGAATTGCAGATTCTGCCCAGGGAAGGCCCCGGCTTGTGCGGCGATGGTGAAATCGTCGGAAAAGAAGATGCGAATATCATCGCCAATCGTATCCGCGGTATCGATGAGCAGGGTTGTGAATCCACCGTCGTCGATGAATCCGAGAAATGTCCAGTCAAACACGCTGGATTGCTGTCCTGTGAAATCGACAGCATCCCCATCCGTAGTGAAGACTATTTCGGGACCACCGGAACTCCGAAACCAGCCTCCAACGCCATACAGCGTAATGCCGTTGGCGGTCAGAGTGATATTGTCAGGTGTCAAATGGGCATTATCCTGATCTACCGCAAACAGAATATAGCTGCCTTCGTGGGTATCCCCACCACCTGTACTGGTCCTGATGCCCGCAACCTCATTCGAAGTGGCCCCCCAGGTGATGCTTTGATTTGTAACAGTCAGCTGAGGCGTTGTTCGGGTATTGTTCCATGCATCCCCTTCAAAACTCTCGGTTGCCAGATCGACTGAGACCGTTTGAAGTGCATTGAGGTCCTGGATGTACTGCGCTTCCGCGGTTGCATCACAGCAATAGACAGTCACTGCCGCTCCACTTTGAAATGGAACAAGCAACATGAGCAGAGGTAAAAAACGAACCACGGATTTTATATCAAGCATAGCTCCATCTCTTAGTGAAATTACTGAACCTTCAAATGCTTGGCTTTGAAGCCACCGATAACCATGGTCACCTTCTGACCCGACTTGACGTGGGCATCAGGATTACCGAACACCATATAGTAGGTCTTGTTGGGTTTTATATAGTAGGGGGAGGGATGTAAGTAATGTTGTGAGAACTTGTAGCCCAACCCCATTGTATATACTCTCTCTCTCTCTCTCTCTCTCTCTCTCTCTCTCTCTCTCTTTCTCTCATTGTGGAGACGTTGCTGAAAATTTTCAACGTTGTATTCCCGCTAGACAGAGGAACAAAATAATAATAGTAATAAATAAAAAAACGAACATGAAACTCATTTGGATGTAGTTTGTTAGGAGCTGGAGAAGATTTTTTATTTTTTTATTTATTTATTATTTATTTATTTTTTTTATTTTTATTTTTTTTTGTGTGTGTGGGGGGAGGGGGGGGGGTTCGTGCTGTAAACAAAACGAGGGTGGGCGAATGCCATAGGAAAAGCCACGACGACTGCCTCATACATGTGCGAATGTTTGTACTTGCAACTTTACCATTGCATCATATAACAACATTTAGAACTGGGTGCGGGATGTCCCTTATATTTCAAGCTGTAGTTTAACTAGTTTCCAGAGGCCGAGCCTTCTGTTGGTTAGATAATTTAGTTCTGGGCGTGGTCGCGAAAACATACATCTGACCATCCTGGTCGGCCTACGCAATCTGAGTATGAAGGTGTCTGGGCGGCATTTGTAAGTGTGAGCGTGAAAATTGCAAAGACAATGCTGTAATAATGCATGCACATACCATACACATACCGACGTAATGTACCTGCTGGTTTCCTACACTGGGACCGTGGTTTCATAATTGTCTGATTTTCTATTGAGGAGGCTCTACCTTTGAACACTAAAATCTTTTCATGTGCAAAAATAAAAGACTCGGAGAGAGAGAGAGAGAGAGAGAGAGAGAGAGAGAGAGAGAGAGCGTGGGAGAGAGACAGACAGACAGACAGACAGATATATGTGTTTTGGTTTACTTCTTGGTTGGAACAGGTTTAAACATCTGGATGCTGCTGACATATAAAGTCAATTTTACATACTTAAACATTTGGATAAAAATTCTGCTAATGGTTTTTAATGTTTCTTATATCTCCAATATCCTTCATATATCAACACTTGCCAATGCCTTCCCTTAGATAAACCTATAACAGCAAATAGCTTCATACACCGGTGAACGACAATTGATTGTGTGATGTTGTCGTCAAGCGACGTCAAAGTCAAACGAACGTCTTGATTGGTCTACGTAACGTTCGACTGACGCCACGTATTGCGATGGCTGTTTAACGTAATGGCCGAGCACGTCATAACTAATATTTCTTCGGTCCATATTTGCCATATTCTACACTTAATTACCACGAAAACGGCAAAGAAAGAGTCTAAAGATAAAGTGTAAATATAAAGTGTTTCAGCGTTCATCGTGTGAAGAAGCCAGTGGTTGTCGCTAAAATCTACAAGAAGAGCTTCTCCCTTCATGAAATTTTAGCTCCGCCCATTGTCTTCGTCACACGATGAACGCTGACAAACCAAATGTTAATTCTGAATAAAAGTGCTAAATATAAGTTTTATTGATAGGTTAAAGAAGATAAATTGAAATCATCTGGATGCTGGTACACATAATTTAAAATTTGTATTATATCTGTGCCAAAGATGCGTGTTTAAAGCTTCGTGTCATTAGGCGATGGCCATAGCCAGGGGTATACGTCAACCTCTGTTTATTTATTCTAGTTTATAATAAAATATAGGCCTTCGCTAATTACTTGAAATAAATCATGCAGTGATCGCTTTAAATACATTTTCTAGACTATAAAGGGCTTTAATGTATTAATATTTCGTTTATTTTTTTACAGCTAAAAGGGCCATTCGCCATTGTTTGCAAATATAAAGAGTTAAGGAGTTCCTTAAAAAATTAAAGTTGATACGGACCAACCTTAAAAAATTTAAAATTTTTCCTTAAGTTAAGGAATACCTTAGAGCTAAGGTAATGTAAAGATTCACTTTTAAGCACTTTAAGGTAAAATCTTACTTTAAAGTATTCCTTATCTCTTAAGGTGTGATTGTGAACCTGGGCCCTGGAGTCCCAAATGCTACATTACCAGTTTCAGGGCCATCCGTCAACTGTTTTTTTTTTGTTGTTGTTGTTTTTTTTTTTTTTTTTTTTGAGGGGGGGGGAGGGGTTAGAATATATTTAAAAGTTTTTACCTTATATGGGAATGGCGACCATCTAAGTCATGTGATCTGAACCAAATAAATAAACCCTCCTTCCCCCTGTGCCAAAGGGCTGCATATGAAATTGATTGAAATCGGCCTAGTAGTTTCAGAGAAAAATTCCACTGGAAATGTTGAAAGACGGCGGACAAGAGACCTTTCACCAAGGACACTAAATGACATTGACCTCTAAAATTCACAGGCATTGCATTTGACTGCATTTCTATATTACAGAGCACAGTAGCAGTAGAAAACTGCACTTCTGTTAGTTTTTCCCATTCAAAAGCCTACAGGGCCAAGTCTGACCTTCCATTAAAATGACCCAAGATCAAACCAGTATAATCATTTATACAAACTTCGTGGTACTAGAGCTCCAAATGCTACACACCAAGTTTCAAAGGAATCTACCAAGTGGTTCTGGATAACAAGATTTCTAAAGATTTTTTTCAAATGGCTGCCATTCGGTAATGTGACCGGGACCAAAAATATAAACTTTGTTATCCCCTTTGCCTGAAGATTTTTTTTAGGTTTATACTATACATGGGCTCTTCAGCCATCTTAGTCATATGACCTAGACCGAATATATACACATTCTTTTCTCTCTTTGCCTTTGCCTGGAGGCTGGAATTCGATTGAATTTGGTGCAGTAGTTTCAGAAGAGAAGTAGTTTAAAAATGTAGACAGACGACGGATGAGTGATCTTTGGCCATTACTTATAGATGCATTTGACTGCATTTTCATATCACACAGCTGAATATCAACGTAAAATTCTTTTCCAATGCAAAAGCCCCAAAGACCAAATTTGACCTTCCAGTAAAATAAGCCAAGATCAATTCAGTGTAATCATTTACATAAACTTTAAGGTACTAGAGCCCCAAATGCTACAGACAAAGTTTCAAACGTTTCAGACAGAGTTTCAAAGAAATCTCTACCTAGCGGTTATGGAGAACAAGGTTTCTAAAAGTTTTTACCATATATGGGCACGGCGTCCTTACAAAATTAAGTCCGACAGATGCCGAACTGATGATACCAAGTGGCAATAGTAGTTGACTCATTTTTTGAAAACTGACAATTTTTTTTTTTATTTTTCCTTGTTTGCCGTTCAGCAATAAAGTATAAGCGATAAAGAATGATTTTACTTTAACAATATATTTTTATCAGATCATCACTTTTGTCATATCAAAAGAATGTATTTTGGGCACCAATGAAAGACTCAATTTATTTTCAACATCTTTTTACGAGAATCCTAGGTATGGTTTATTTGTATAAAGCTGGCTAATCACGTTTGCAGCGATGTCTCACGTTCAATCATGGGGAGACGGTCTTTACAAGCTTGGAGCTTTCGGCCAAATCCTGATTATTTATTCTGTATATTTGTATGTAAAACTTCGTGAAATAAATATTGTTTAAACCAATCACGGATGCATTACATACATGTCTTGGACAAGAATGTGGCTACAAACGGAATCAGAAAATATCGTTATGTCGATTTTAGATTTTACTTATCCTTGTATTTGTGTTAAGAAGACATATGATTATGAGTTTAAACATTATCATTAAATAGGTAATGATTTTTACACCAATTCACTTTAGCTGTACTGCAGTGCCAAGCTAAAGCAGACGTTTTCTGTTTACAAATAGACGACTTTGAAAAACTATTTGTTCGCAAAGCTAAGAACTTTTTACGCTTTCGAAATAAAACATTCTGATATATTTAAAGTGCATGCAAAACAAGTATTGTTTATTTTTCTGATATCTATCTTTTTCATATTAATAATCTTTCTATCATCAAAATGACGTTTATTATTCTTCTATAATTTTTAAAACACAATAGTAAGCAGAATAATATTTTGATGTAATATTCAGTGCGCATTACATCTCATTAGATCTGCTATAGCACTGTTTATACAAGTGGTAATTGTTCTCTGGTATTGTTCTATACAACTTTCATAGGAAGCAGAATAGCACATACCTTAAACATATTTTTGTTTGTCTGTCTCCAAACGAAGCAAGCAGCCGATTGCAGTAAACCATGTTTATCATTATTTCTCATATTTTAAATGTGGCAGAACATGTTAATTAACTATTTTATATCATGTCTATTTTCAGATTGTAACGCCCACAGTAATACAGTATGTAAGAAAGTTTTGCCAATAAGTCTTTAATATGGATTCTGCGTCAGCTTCACTCAGAACATAGGTAGGTCTTTTCTTCTGCATTATGGAACAACTTGCTGATTATTTGTCTTATAAGTTTACTATACACTACTCAAAATATTTAAAGGAGCAGTTAACATTATTTCCATTGCCTCCCCTCTTTTAGGGTCATGTACTTTCGATCGACAAAGACATGGAATTTCTGGTTATTTTGTCAATTTTGAAAGAGGGTCAAGCTTTCCGACTGCACAAGTTTTGATCAAGCATTTATCCTGCCCATGTCTATGGTTTCAATTTTGTAAAAATGGAATTTTGTTAAGAAATTGCAGTTTTTCAGAACAGGTTAAAAGCATAAAATTAACCAAAATCAAAACGACCATTTTTTTGTCAACAACACTAAATGACTTACAAGGTGACTCGTTAGAAATGATCACTTCGACTCAAATTTATGAAATTTTACAGACTTTCAGAACAATGCCTCAATTTCAGAAAGCTCAAATATTGCAAAATTATTTTGTTCTATGGAAATGAGCAGGGCATCAGTTGTATTGAATTTCTTGGAGTCTCAAACTTCGATCTTTCTTAAAAGAATGGGAAATTCTTGACAACTGGCGGTTCAATTAACGGACCAGTGAACTGGGTATATGTCTTTGGGAAAATATCAGCTGCTCCTTTAAATATTTTGAGTAGTGTAATTATAAACAGAATGGTATTATCAACAGCTTTTCAACAATGAAGTTAACTTGGATAGATAGCACTGGGTGCATGAATGAGATCATGAATATTTACTCTGAATTAATACTAAAACATTCATGAGCCGCGACACGAGAAGACAACAAAGTGGCATGTGCGCCCAAGACTCAGATCAGCATGGGCATTCGCATAGTCTGAAAGACATTTCGCTGTGCGCGTCAAGGGTAGCTAAGGGTCTAAGCTAGCCTCGTGACGACAGCGAAGACTTTGCAGGGCGCACATGCCACTTTGTTGGTTTTCTCGTGTCAGGGCTCATTTCTTTCAGAAAGATTCCCATTCAAAAGGGGACCTCTCTAAAAGAAAAGAGTTTGCTTGTAAGGATCGATGCACCATTATGACATTCATGCAATATTAAGTGCAACTACAAAAAAGGTTGTCTCCTTCTTTCTGCATTTTCAGTGCAATAATATAAAGGGCTGACATTAAAAAAATTCTTGCATAATTCCAATTCAGAGGCATCTGTTTGTATCAATAATGGAACTTAAACTGTTAAATTATGTCAGTTTCAAACATTCAAACTATTAAATTACGTCATTATCATACATTCATACATTCCATATGTGATGCATATGTATTATACGTCATACTTGCAAAAGTTATATTTATGGGAATTCATTTTTTATTTCAACGATGTTCAATTTCAAATATGCTGTGGGTTAAGACACAAGGTTTTCTGATTTGATCCATTGGGAATTTTGTGTATCTGCTCTGGACATGCAAACTTCGAGTAGGTGGGATAAATTGAAATGTCTTGCACAGTGAACATTTACCTAGCAATGCTATGACAATTATTTGCATATAAACAGAAGCTTATTATCAAGTGGTTTGGAAAGCTGCTGTTATTGTTGCATTTATTTAAAGGAAAGGCTCTTTTCTTGCAGTTTTATCTAAATTTACTGAACCAACACAGATACGTGAGCTATGAGCCGCGACAAAAGTGGCATGTGCGCCATCTAAGACTCAGATCGGTCTGGTCGCCTGTCCAGTCTGATCAGAGTCTTGGCTGTGTGTTTAAAGGGTAGCTTAAAGCACACAGCATCGGATTTGTTTCCTCCAACATTTATGATACCAATGACTTTGATTTTGACGGTGATAGTGACTTTTTACGGGGTTTACATTTCGCAACTATTGGTTTGCTAGAGTGTCTTCTCATGTGACTGACTTTAATGCCCGTAATTGAAATTTAACTGCTTAACATCTACAACAGGGCTGTCGGTAAGATAATCTTCGAACAGCTACTTCAAAATTTCATCGTCGACATTATGAGTTGCTTTTGAAATTCAAGGTCGGATAAAAAGAATTGTTTCGCAACAGGGCCTATGGGAGCCAGAATTTTATTGTGTCTTAATCGATAAATAAAAAAATGTAAATAGGGCTAGATTTTAGGTCAGTTAACAAAATACATCATTCGTTACAAAAGTATTAGATATAACATAAAAGGAATGCTGCAGTCTGCATGCTCAGTGGTTAACCCAACCATGGTTAATACTTTACCCCTCCTACATTGCATGCCGGTTGGTCGGGCTTCAGACTCAGTGAAAGACCCGACATAGAGCTATTTATTTTAGTTAGTTTGGGCCGGAGCTTGTCTTGTCTGTTGTTTAGCCATTCAAGGTTCAACTGGTGGGTTTCTTTTGCTCCATAATTTCAGTGGTGATGTTTGACTCACAAGGGACCTCCAGGTGTTGCAATACATTGTTTCTGTCAAGTACTCATCTCTGGTTTACCATAGGTCTTATCTGTGATTTATTTGGTTCATTTGATGATTTGTTAATATGTTAGTTAATCTTAATGTCAAACAGCTAACTACATCTTTCGAACCAAAGAAGAAGCAGATATATCCAGTAAAAGTAATTTAAATCTCCCCTCCTGCTGTTTTCAGTTAGGGTAGCTAATTGACAACCTGTTTGGGAAAGAGCTGCTCAGCTAGTTTACCGTGCATGTCCTTCGTGAACTGTTGTAAATTTATGTATGTACTTCTTTCCCTTTCGGTTTAGAAGGTGGGATATGGGATCTGATTGTATCAATTCCTGATCATTGCCTATCTTTTTACTTTTTATATGCCTTCTATAACTTGTTCTTGTTTCTCATATTAGTGTCTTTGATAGTCTTTTGTGTGGGTGACGGTTGTTTTTGATTGAATTGAGCCATGGCAGAAGGTAAGGGTGAGGGTTTGAATCCGTTTATCCTAGTTAAGCCCTCCAGTTATCTATAACTGACCGTTCCAGGGTGGTTCTTCTGCTGTGCTTCCTCAATGGTACACGTTCTTATGTCCGCTTGGCTACAGTCCTTTAGCTTTATGGGGCATCTGTAAAGCGCTGCCACTTTGCTTTTGGTTTTGTTTTGTAGTTTAAAATAGAAAATAAGCACAAAAAATAGATATTACTGCTGTTTTTTCAGTTAGGGTAGCTTTGGAAAATATTTGTCCATTTGGTTTATCGTGCGTGTCTTTCGCGAACTATTGTCAATTTATGTATATACTTCTTTTCCTTTTGGTTTGGAGGGCGAGATATGGGATCTGATTGTATTTTACTTTGCTTGCAAAGCTTCTTCAGTCTCTGTTGCCCGAATTCCGATTTTTTATCATTTGAAAGATGTAAGATAACCTCTTGCTTCCTTCGGTCATTTACCTGAGTTACATGTTCATGTACACGTTTGTTGAAATAATCATACCACTCATTAGTATGTCTTTTCCGCTTATAACGTATTTAGTTTTAGTTCTTTTAATTCATTTAGAATTTTCCAAGCTGATTGGGATTAGATTATATATAGCATCTATAGAATAACAACTTATTTATTAAAGTAACGGTATCACTATTAAATGGTCCGTTTGCACAGGTTTAAAAGAGATCGGGAAGATCCATTTCGGCCAGAATCGTTCAACATTCCTTAAAACATTAATATACAAAGATCAAAGCTGTAAATATAAAGATTTGTGTTCTAATTTATCTATATTTTAATATGATCACAGTGATTTTTCTCTACAATACACGGGCCATTTTTTACTATGTTCACTGAGCAGTCGATTTTGCTTGCGTTTTTTTCAAGCCACAGTCGTTTTTGAAGATAAAACTCTGATGCAGCTGATGCGTCGCTAAACTTTAAAAAATTCAAGCCTAACCATTTTCTTCGCGTCATTTTGTACCATAGATTGAGGAATATTTTAGACTGTGTCATAACCTGGCTTGTAAATTATAGTCCAAACAAACTAAAGATGAATAAAGACAATTTATGATTATCTTAATTCAGTTTTGAATGGAGTAGCAGTTGTATTTTATTTCATAATAAAGGTTTACGTTCTATGTTATCGGAAGATGCCAAATCGTAATTTTGATAACATTGTGTTAGCAGAAATGAAAATTTCTGGTACTATCTGACTACGCGACAATTCACCATTCTGAAACCCATGCCTACCTGAAACAGGTGTGCATCCCTTTATTACCTGTAAGATAGAATTACGGACTTAACGTAGGACATTCAACATGTGCGATTCTGTTTCGTTGCATTGGCCAGTTATACACTATCAGGTGACTTTTGAGTGACTTTTTCGTTGTGTCTCGGCACTATCAATTAAAAATTACATTAAGTAGATAAGTTACGCCATGCAGTAGAAATAAATAAAGTTTTATTGACTATCTCTCTCCCTCCCACCTCAGTCTTCCTCTGTCTCGGGTCACCGATAAAAAATCAGTATATGCAAATTAACGAGGGACAACGCCAACCGAAAACATGGCTATGACAATCGCTTGCGTAACTTTCCGCAAAGAAAGCTAAATCTTTAAGTCCATCAGTACTTTTAGAACTTGTTGTTATTTGGTCTATACAAATGATTTACACGTGAGACTTTAAATTTTCTCTGAAAAGTCGGTTTGTCTCCTTTTATTTTTCGTACAAGATTTACAACAAACTCTTACATCATTTTTCTTACATGATTTGCAAAGACCTCTTTAATGCCTAGTTATAAGACATTTCACATTTGAAATTTTGCTGATGCAAATCAACACATAAAAGTACATGCATCAGTGTCACTAGATCTCGTGACTTTATTAAGAACAACAAGCTACGTCATTTGGCATGATACAAATGACCAACTACCATTTCGGACAATCATTTACCGTTTTAATCAGGTTAAACGCCCCGGGGTGTTGCATTTTCCGATAGGGGGAGGAGGGGGCGTTATTTAGAGCCTAAAATGTAAAAAATTGATCACTGCTAAATACTCAGTCTTATAAGCAGTTATGGTGAATTGATATACTTGCAAGGGGAGAATCTCAATTTTTGCCTCCCTTCCCAGTAGGAGTAAACTCTTAAAGGAAAGAATTTGCTCCTGGAGCAAATTTTTTCCTGTAAGAGTAGACCCTGTGAGCGCTATTAAGAGTAGACCCTGTGAGAGCTATCCGCTCATCTAGAGAAGCAAACAGGAATTCATGCAAGATGATATAAAATTATTTTCGGAAAACAGGCACGGGGCGGGGGGGGGGAGAGATTAGAGCAGGGGCGTTTATTAGGATCAATACGGTATAAATTTGCACTCTACATTTTGCTAATCTGTCCAAAAATCATATTTTTATTTCAACCGTTGGTATGGTCCACATATATAGGTACATGTTTGTCTCAAAACATCATGCAAGTCTTTCTTAGTCTCAAATGGGGTAGCCTATTCATGGTGTAAGACTTAGCCTATATATGGGGTAAGTCTTATTTTCCTTGAAAATGTAGTAAAACTCCATAAGTTCAGAACACAGAATAGAAGCCAAGTAAGGAGATATTGCCTCTGCAAGGTTAACGACTGTATATCTGAAGAGTGTCATTCCAATGAAGCATATTTAGTCCCCACCTTCCTCCACCCACTTAGCAATAAATAATTAAGTTATGGCCATCCAGGACGTTGCTTCTTCTGTGGTCGGCGTTATGTCAGCTTTTATATAAGTCTGACTTGTTGTTCATTATAAGTATAGTCTAGCGGCTGTGTGCAAGCAAAGAGTCTCCTGACTTTGAGTTTTGTCTTGTTTTGCGGCGTATGCCGTCTTTTCAGTTTTCCATTTCCTAATGATTTCCTATTTATAGTCTGCCTGTCATTTTACACGTACAATGTAAGATAACTTTTGATGATGTTTTCGCTTATTCGCGGAATCCACGCTTTACATGTTCTTGGGATGTGCCAGTCATCACTGGGGTAAATTCCAAAAGAGAAGTTTCAAGTCAAGGTTATTATAAGGTTAAATGCCAAACAAGTGTATGTTATACCAAACCACTTATGGAAAATTCTCCATAAATAACCGCATTTATTTGAATACGAGGGCATCCGTTCTAGTTTAAACATATACTTAGCAAAAAAGAATCTTGGCGATTGAAAGATTGTCATTGTTTTTCGAGCTCCAACATTTTGGGAAATTCAAATTCACACCAATATTTTGTGATTTGAACCTGATCAAATATTCTTTCCTTTCAATTCTGGGAAAGAATTAGGGCACTTAAATGATATGAAACGCTAAAACTTGTTCTGGAAAAGGCAAAATAAATAAATAGAAATAAAAAAAAATTGACTTTTAACAGGCAAATTTTGACTTTTGACTGGCAAATTTTGACTTTTGACTGACAAATTTTGACTTTTGACAAATTTTGACTGGCTTTCGTCGCCAGATATTGTCAGTGTCACTGATGATGCTTGAATAGCCGAAACTTCGAAGTATGGCCCATGTTCCTTCTTTTGAATGTGTTCTCTGCTCTTGAAGGAACGATACAATATTTTAATTTGAAAAGAAATGTTCCAATTTCATTTAAGAAGCAGTACTACAAATGGAAATGTTGAAATGATATTCTTTTTTTGCTGTTACGTTGACGTCTGATTCTGACGAAGCGTTAGATAAACGTACTGCAAGTGAAGTATCTGTAATATGTGTTTGGTTGTTTTCATGCAACGATTGAATGTCTCCGGCTGACAGGTTTCGGAGATCAAAGGCTATCTAACGACTGCAATCGAATGTCCAACGTATATATTAGGCAACGTGAACGTCAGTGCACAGAATTGCACTTATTTTCGGAGAGTTATAACATTATGATAGTATTGCAGACCTGAAAGTTTATGCAGAAACTTACTTTTGCTATTAATGTAGAGTGTCTACGTCACAATCTGCTAGCACAGTTACTAATGCACAACTTTGCACGTGCAAAACATGCAAAAGACATGTAAATGTATCATACATTGGGTTTTACAAGTGCAGTCGAGTGGAAAATAAGTGCACATGATACACATCTGTAACACCAATATATTAACATACATAATATGGCTGATTTCTCCAAGCGCAAGAAATGACAGCAAAATAAAAAACCGACAATTTTGTTGAATATATCTTTATTCATTATTTCACTGACATGCAACATAAGATATACACAAAATAATGTGAATGGGATTTGAATAAAAGCAAATTGTTTCTAGAATATCTTTTCCTATAGCATTCTAATTGTAATTGGCTACTTTCTGCTTGTCTTTGACTTAGGGACCGACCATTTGATATTCTGGGGGGGGGGGGGGGGGGGTATATTTATCAAAAAAAATCCCTGTCTTTGGATATGCAAGAAAAAAATAACCTGGCTCATAAGGGGTTTAAAACAATAATCTGGTCTCAAAAGTAAGTTCAAAAAACTAGAAAATGTGTTTATGAAACACTCTGCCCCCAACCATATGCTTGCCTCTAAAGAAGGTTCATCCCATAATACTTGTACCTTTGTACCGTAGGCGTCAATGCACTTAGTCGAAAAAGGGGTTTACTCAGTCAAAACTTTAAAAAAAATACTCCGAAGTTAATCAGATGATCTACACCTTGGGCAATATCTTCATGCAAAAAAAAATTATGATCCTAGCATCAGGAGTTCTCGAGATATTTTGTTAACATAAGCTAACAATGCACTAAGTTGAAAAGGGGCATAACTCGGTCAAAAATTCAAAATATTTTTTCAAAAGTTAATCAGGTCATCTACACCTTGAGCAAAGTCATCCTGTAAAAAGCCATGACCCTAGCATCAGGGGTTCTTGAGATATTTTGTTCACAAGGTTCCACAGGCTAAGTCGAAAAAGGGGCATAACTCTGGGTATACTTGACCGGCGGAAAAAAGAAAAAACACTTGTTCGCTTATTTTCCATACTGATCATGTGTAGAAAGTTTCAAGTTCCTATCTTTTACCATTCTTGACCATATGTTAAGGTACCTTTGTACCATGGGCTTCAATGCACTCCATGTTAAGGTACCTTTGTACCATGGGCTTCAATGCACTAAGTCGAAAAAGAGCTAAACTTGGTAAAATATTTACGATTTTTTTTTCAAAAGTTAATCAGGTCATCTACACCTTGGGCAATATCTTCCTGCAAAAAATCATGATCCTAGCATCAGGGGTTCTCAAGATATTTTGTTCACAAAGTTTCATAGGCTTACAATGCACTAAGTCAAAAAAGGGGCATAAGTCGGTCAAAAATTCATGAATTTTTTTTCACAAGTTAATCAGGTCATCTACATCTTGGGCAATATCTTCCTGCAAAATTACACAATCCTAGCATCAGGGGTTCTCAAGATATTTTGTTCACAAGGTTCCATAGGCTTACAATGCACTAAGTCGAAAAAGGGGCATAACTCGGTCAAAAATTAACGAATTTTTTTCAAAAGTTAATCAGGTCATCTACACCTTAGGGAATGTCTTCCTGCAAAATTACATGGTCCTAGCATCTGAGGCTCTCAAGATATTTTGTTCACAAGGTTCCATATACTAAGTCGAAAAAGGGGCATAACTCTGGAAATACGTGACCTGCGGAAAAAAGAAAAAAAATGGGTTCGCTTATTTTTCATGTACATGCCACATATAAAATTTCAAGATCGTAGCATATGTGGTTCTTGAGTTTCCCAGCTGCCAAAAGCGTTACGGACGGACAGATGGACAGACGGACGGACAGACGGACGGACGGACAGGCCCAAACAAATATGCCCCCTCAACTTCTCCGAAGTTGGGGGCATAATAACCTGGCTCCACCCAAAATTTCAAAAAAATGGTCTGCAGATAATTCCATTTGAATTGAGTTTTTATAATGTCTCTGGCTTCTGGGGGGCGAAGCCACCCGGTCTGCCCCCATATTTATAGTAATCTTTTACTATTATCTACAATTGTTTTACACCGGCGGGGCCAAATGTGCATACATTTACAAAAACATCCTATACAACATTCACATACATGTAGTATTGATCTGCCACATTACTAAGTAAATGTTTCCACTAAAACTGAATTGCAAAAGAGTCACTAGCTTATGGGAGGCAAAGCCATTATGGCAAAATAAACACTCTTAAAGGCAAAAGTCCTAAAATAAAAAACCCTTATTTTTATTATCATCCCTAGTTTTTTCTGTTGTTTCCAGTCTTAAAATTGCCATTAAAAGCATGTTTGGGCATATGATTGGGCTAGAAAAAACCCTTAAATTCCTAATGTTAGCCCTAAAACTTTGCAAAAATAGCCCTAATTTATGGCCAAAATATCCCTAATCTAAGGCCTAATTTTTTGCCAATTTCATACAGGGATGTTTGTATCTGTACCTTAGATAAAGAGAGAACATGCTCCAGGCACTGGTTTGCAAAAGCAAGCTAAGCCATGCCCTTAGCTTGGTTAAAGACAGCACTATGTTCTTTTTGTGAGAAAAAAAGGTGTAAAAATTACTGATGTGGGTAAAATATAAGCATGTTAAGGTGAAGTAAACAAGGATCTGATAGTTCAGCCTATCAAATTAAAAAAAAAATTCTGTTTGAGTTAGTTTGTAAAAAAATAGAAATTAGCTCCCTCAAGGTGAAAAAAAGAAAGAAATTGTTTCTAGAGGCCAGTGAAATAAAATGTCCTGTCTCCATCAAGAATACCAGCCCCCCACCCCCATCCCCCCCACGGCTGTCTCCATCAAGAATACCCCCACACACACACACACACACACACACACACACGGTCGTCTAAGCCCCAGATGTCCCTTTTCCGATTGGTGCAGAATGCGGCGTCTGATCAGAGCCTTCAGCGTTTGCTTTCTATACCAAATATGAATTTGAATAATGTATAAAACTTTGAACCATACAGCCGTAAAACTTAAAATGGACATGTCCAAGTTAAAAAGGGGAGGAATATGATAGTCACTAGCGAGTTAAGGCTGTGCGAATTGTTTTAAACTTCTGGCACTCAGGTGAATTGATAAATTTCCAGAGAGATGAATCGGAATAACATATTTTGTCCCTCGCATTGTGCAGAAGAAACAATCTATATGTGACAAAATAGCATTCTTATATTTTGCATAAATGGTTTTCAGAGAAAATAAATACCTAAAACCTAGTGCCGATATCAAATTTGTTTACGACTTTGGCTCCCCTACTGCAAAACAGGAAACTCCTCTCATGGATTGACGTTCTGAACCGTGATTTCGCATGAGAGCGATTGGTAGGCGTGCGATAGGTAGTTTTCACGTTTTGTCGGAGTATCTTAGGGCCGCTTTAGGTAAACTGCCTTTACGAACGGACAAACATACATCACCTTGCCCGATAGGAGTGAAGTATTGCAGAAAGCGTCGTATAAAACTCATTCTTACCAATATCTTTAAACAGGGCTAACAACTTAGTAACCAGTCTGACTCTGGCCAAGTTCGTGGCGTTCGAATAATGGAATACGACAAAACCGGTTACATTTAAGGCGAATGGGTCCATGTTTTACCACCATTTTTAAAAGGGAAACGACTTTTGTTGCTTCCTTGGCAGAAAAACTCATTCAAAGAAGGGTCTACCCTTAAAGGATAGAAGTTGCTTCTCTTGGAGCAAATTCTTTCCTTTTAGAGTTACCCCAAATGGGCAGGGAAAACTAAAAATGGCAGAGTTGCTTCGCGTGAAAGTGTATCCATTTATTTACCTAAAGATACCACAAGCTTTAGCAATGTGATAGTCTGTGGTACGGTCGATATACTCGTTGATTCTGTGTCTGCACATCAAGCGAATCAAGTTAACTTGCTATGCGAACAGAGGGGACCTAGTTCAGCAGGGCATTTTGTGAGAAACAAGTACTGGCATATACCGAAGCTCAAATGTGTGTCGCTTGAATGCACATGCTGGCATTGTTAATGCCTCATTCACTTCCGGCCTGCTGAATCTACGGAGCCCGTATCCTACCCGTATCCCCTTAACCCCGCGGCCTTCTAGCCGAGGTAGGCGGCGGCCGTGCGATTTTTGTAAGTATTCACGGGCGCCGTGGCCTCTAGGATTTTGTTAAGTGATGATTGTAACAAATTAGAGTCTAGCGGAATTGTGGATTGGTTGAAATAATTTACGTAACAAAAGGTCAATTTCTATAGTGAAAACAATAATAATGATAATAATAATAACAGAGTGGCTATTGCTAGTCGACTGGCGATAGCAATTTAACGTTAAAATCGCTATTGACAGTTGACTGGTAAAAGCCATTTTACGTTGAAATCGCTATTGCCAGTCAACTGGTTATAACTATTTAAACGTAAAGTCGCTATTGCCAGTTGATTAGAAAATATAGTGATTGCTAATTAAAGTCGCTTTTGTATGCCAGGTGACTGGTAGCAGCGCAAATAACATTACGAGGGTCATCCAAGAAGTCTTGCAACATTTCGAGGGTCATCCAAAAAGTCTTGAGGTAGGGTAATCAAATTACACCATAAACAGCTTACGTATATAATACACATATGTGCTAAAAATAATACATGTGACATTCCTTTCTCATAAATGCGTGGGTTTTGAATGCAAAGGTGTAAGCGCTACCGGCGGTTGAAATGCACAAAGAAGACGTCTTTTACAAGAGGTGTTGGGAAGAAAATTACTGCATATATGTTTATAATCTTTTAAAATTACAAGAATTCTTGTTCAAAAGTAATCGTTTTATATTTAAGAACTCAAATAAGTGACAACTATCATTTCATGTTACCTAACAAATGTGGTCGCTAGGCAGAAACAGAATATTACAGAATTTCAGAAAAATTCTAGTTTTTGACGTTTGCCTCTGGTTACTAAATGATGCAAACGATATTCAACAATGTTCGAAGCTTATATGTTCTTAAATATCTACATTTCAGCATCTCAAGACTATTCTTTGATAAGAAATCAAATACATTAGCAGTTTAGGGAACACTTCATCTGCTGTTTAAGCCTCTTCTTCATATACTTATTTTAAATGATATTTTAGCTGGAACGATATTAATATCTTGACTGGCGATAATAACTTAACATGGGTACCGTGTACATACTCCAGTATTATTTTCCGTATCTCCCAGCAATCTTCAGATAATTACAAGCGTTCTGAACTATGCTAAGGGATCTTAAACAGACAACTAGAAGCCACCGACGCACCCATAATGGTAGTATTCTTCAGTTGCCTGGCAACGCCAGTCGCAAGATCATGACGTTTCTGGAAATTGTTGATTGGAAAGAAGGGAAGATGCAATGTAGGAATGTGGACTGCTTGGCTGTTTTTAATTATCATTTGCCTGAACATTAGCCGTTTGCAGGACTTATTGGATGACAGGCTCGAAACGCTAATTTTAATGCCAGTTTCTTAAAGTTTTGGTCCAAGAAGGGTTAATTCTGTTTATCTCAGGATTTTGGGAACAAATTTTTCGAAGAAGGGGCGTAATTCTGTAAGTACATGGCAAGTACAGGTCTGCTTATTTTTTATGGTCTATCCATTTTATAAATAAGATGGCCCCAGCAGTTATTGTTCTTGAGAAACAGAATACCCATAATTATGTTTTATACAGATAAGAAAAGGGAAATAACTCTGTCAATAATAAGTAGAGTGTCTACGTCACAATCTGCTAGCACAGTTACTAATGCACAACTTTGCACGTGCAAAACATGCAAAAGACATGTAAATGTATCATACATTGGGTTTTACAAGTGCAGTCGAGTGGAAAATAAGTGCACATGATACACATCTGTAACACCAATATATTAACATACATAATATGGCTGATTTCTCCAAGCGCAAGAAATGACAGCAAAATAAAAAACCGACAATTTTGTTGAATATATCTTTATTCATTATTTCACTGACATGCAACATAAGATATACACAAAATAATGTGAATGGGATTTGAATAAAAGCAAATTGTTTCTAGAATATCTTTTCCTATAGCATTCTAATTGTAATTGGCTACTTTCTGCTTGTCTTTGACTTAGGGACCGACCATTTGATATTCTGGGGGGGGGGGTATATTTATCAAAAAAAATCCCTGTCTTTGGATATGCAAGAAAAAAATAACCTGGCTCATAAGGGGTTTAAAACAATAATCTGGTCTCAAAAGTAAGTTCAAAAAACTAGAAAATGTGTTTATGAAACACTCTGCCCCCAACCATATGCTTGCCTCTAAAGAAGGTTCATCCCATAATACTTGTACCTTTGTACCGTAGGCGTCAATGCACTTAGTCGAAAAAGGGGTTTACTCAGTCAAAACTTTAAAAAAAATACTCCGAAGTTAATCAGATGATCTACACCTTGGGCAATATCTTCATGCAAAAAAAAATTATGATCCTAGCATCAGGAGTTCTCGAGATATTTTGTTAACATAAGCTAACAATGCACTAAGTTGAAAAGGGGCATAACTCGGTCAAAAATTCAAAATATTTTTTCAAAAGTTAATCAGGTCATCTACACCTTGAGCAAAGTCATCCTGTAAAAAGCCATGACCCTAGCATCAGGGGTTCTTGAGATATTTTGTTCACAAGGTTCCACAGGCTAAGTCGAAAAAGGGGCATAACTCTGGGTATACTTGACCGGCGGAAAAAAGAAAAAACACTTGTTCGCTTATTTTCCATACTGATCATGTGTAGAAAGTTTCAAGTTCCTATCTTTTACCATTCTTGACCATATGTTAAGGTACCTTTGTACCATGGGCTTCAATGCACTCCATGTTAAGGTACCTTTGTACCATGGGCTTCAATGCACTAAGTCGAAAAAGAGCTAAACTTGGTAAAATATTTACGATTTTTTTTTCAAAAGTTAATCAGGTCATCTACACCTTGGGCAATATCTTCCTGCAAAAAATCATGATCCTAGCATCAGGGGTTCTCAAGATATTTTGTTCACAAAGTTTCATAGGCTTACAATGCACTAAGTCAAAAAAGGGGCATAAGTCGGTCAAAAATTCATGAATTTTTTTTCACAAGTTAATCAGGTCATCTACATCTTGGGCAATATCTTCCTGCAAAATTACACAATCCTAGCATCAGGGGTTCTCAAGATATTTTGTTCACAAGGTTCCATAGGCTTACAATGCACTAAGTCGAAAAAGGGGCATAACTCGGTCAAAAATTAACGAATTTTTTTCAAAAGTTAATCAGGTCATCTACACCTTAGGGAATGTCTTCCTGCAAAATTACATGGTCCTAGCATCTGAGGCTCTCAAGATATTTTGTTCACAAGGTTCCATATACTAAGTCGAAAAAGGGGCATAACTCTGGAAATACGTGACCTGCGGAAAAAAGAAAAAAAATGGGTTCGCTTATTTTTCATGTACATGCCACATATAAAATTTCAAGATCGTAGCATATGTGGTTCTTGAGTTTCCCAGCTGCCAAAAGCGTTACGGACGGACAGATGGACAGACGGACGGACAGACGGACGGACGGACAGGCCCAAACAAATATGCCCCCTCAACTTCTCCGAAGTTGGGGGCATAATAACCTGGCTCCACCCAAAATTTCAAAAAAATGGTCTGCAGATAATTCCATTTGAATTGAGTTTTTATAATGTCTCTGGCTTCTGGGGGGCGAAGCCACCCGGTCTGCCCCCATATTTATAGTAATCTTTTACTATTATCTACAATTGTTTTACACCGGCGGGGCCAAATGTGCATACATTTACAAAAACATCCTATACAACATTCACATACATGTAGTATTGATCTGCCACATTACTAAGTAAATGTTTCCACTAAAACTGAATTGCAAAAGAGTCACTAGCTTATGGGAGGCAAAGCCATTATGGCAAAATAAACACTCTTAAAGGCAAAAGTCCTAAAATAAAAAACCCTTATTTTTATTATCATCCCTAGTTTTTTCTGTTGTTTCCAGTCTTAAAATTGCCATTAAAAGCATGTTTGGGCATATGATTGGGCTAGAAAAAACCCTTAAATTCCTAATGTTAGCCCTAAAACTTTGCAAAAATAGCCCTAATTTATGGCCAAAATATCCCTAATCTAAGGCCTAATTTTTTGCCAATTTCATACAGGGATGTTTGTATCTGTACCTTAGATAAAGAGAGAACATGCTCCAGGCACTGGTTTGCAAAAGCAAGCTAAGCCATGCCCTTAGCTTGGTTAAAGACAGCACTATGTTCTTTTTGTGAGAAAAAAAGGTGTAAAAATTACTGATGTGGGTAAAATATAAGCATGTTAAGGTGAAGTAAACAAGGATCTGATAGTTCAGCCTATCAAATTAAAAAAAATATTCTGTTTGAGTTAGTTTGTAAAAAAATAGAAATTAGCTCCCTCAAGGTGAAAAAAAGAAAGAAATTGTTTCTAGAGGCCAGTGAAATAAAATGTCCTGTCTCCATCAAGAATACCAGCCCCCCACCCCCATCCCCCCCACGGCTGTCTCCATCAAGAATACCCCCCCACACACACACACACACACACACACACGGTCGTCTAAGCCCCAGATGTCCCTTTTCCGATTGGTGCAGAATGCGGCGTCTGATCAGAGCCTTCAGCGTTTGCTTTCTATACCAAATATGAATTTGAATAATGTATAAAACTTTGAACCATACAGCCGTAAAACTTAAAATGGACATGTCCAAGTTAAAAAGGGGAGGAATATGATAGTCACTAGCGAGTTAAGGCTGTGCGAATTGTTTTAAACTTCTGGCACTCAGGTGAATTGATAAATTTCCAGAGAGATGAATCGGAATAACATATTTTGTCCCTCGCATTGTGCAGAAGAAACAATCTATATGTGACAAAATAGCATTCTTATATTTTGCATAAATGGTTTTCAGAGAAAATAAATACCTAAAACCTAGTGCCGATATCAAATTTGTTTACGACTTTGGCTCCCCTACTGCAAAACAGGAAACTCCTCTCATGGATTGACGTTCTGAACCGTGATTTCGCATGAGAGCGATTGGTAGGCGTGCGATAGGTAGTTTTCACGTTTTGTCGGAGTATCTTAGGGCCGCTTTAGGTAAACTGCCTTTACGAACGGACAAACATACATCACCTTGCCCGATAGGAGTGAAGTATTGCAGAAAGCGTCGTATAAAACTCATTCTTACCAATATCTTTAAACAGGGCTAACAACTTAGTAACCAGTCTGACTCTGGCCAAGTTCGTGGCGTTCGAATAATGGAATACGACAAAACCGGTTACATTTAAGGCGAATGGGTCCATGTTTTACCACCATTTTTAAAAGGGAAACGACTTTTGTTGCTTCCTTGGCAGAAAAACTCATTCAAAGAAGGGTCTACCCTTAAAGGATAGAAGTTGCTTCTCTTGGAGCAAATTCTTTCCTTTTAGAGTTACCCCAAATGGGCAGGGAAAACTAAAAATGGCAGAGTTGCTTCGCGTGAAAGTGTATCCATTTATTTACCTAAAGATACCACAAGCTTTAGCAATGTGATAGTCTGTGGTACGGTCGATATACTCGTTGATTCTGTGTCTGCACATCAAGCGAATCAAGTTAACTTGCTATGCGAACAGAGGGGACCTAGTTCAGCAGGGCATTTTGTGAGAAACAAGTACTGGCATATACCAAAGCTCAAATGTGTGTCGCTTGAATGCACATGCTGGCATTGTTAATGCCTCATTCACTTCCGGCCTGCTGAATCTACGGAGCCCGTATCCTACCCGTATCCCCTTAACCCCGCGGCCTTCTAGCCGAGGTAGGCGGCGGCCGTGCGATTTTCGTAAGTATTCACGGGCGCCGTGGCCTCTAGGATTTTGTTAAGTGATGATTGTAACAAATTAGAGTCTAGCGGAATTGTGGATTGGTTGAAATAATTTACGTAACAAAAGGTCAATTTCTATAGTGAAAACAATAATAATGATAATAATAATAACAGAGTGGCTATTGCTAGTCGACTGGCGATAGCAATTTAACGTTAAAATCGCTATTGACAGTTGACTGGTAAAAGCCATTTTACGTTGAAATCGCTATTGCCAGTCAACTGGTTATAACTATTTAAACGTAAAGTCGCTATTGCCAGTTGATTAGAAAATATAGTGATTGCTAATTAAAGTCGCTTTTGTATGCCAGGTGACTGGTAGCTGCGCAAATAACATTACGAGGGTCATCCAAGAAGTCTTGCAACATTTCGAGGGTCATCCAAAAAGTCTTGAGGTAGGGTAATCAAATTACACCATAAACAGCTTACGTATATAATACACATATGTGCTAAAAATAATACATGTGACATTCCTTTCTCATAAATGCGTGGGTTTTGAATGCAAAGGTGTAAGCGCTACCGGCGGTTGAAATGCACAAAGAAGACGTCTTTTACAAGAGGTGTTGGGAAGAAAATTACTGCATATATGTTTATAATCTTTTAAAATTACAAGAATTCTTGTTCAAAAGTAATCGTTTTATATTTAAGAACTCAAATAAGTGACAACTATCATTTCATGTTACCTAACAAATGTGGTCGCTAGGCAGAAACAGAATATTACAGAATTTCAGAAAAATTCTAGTTTTTGACGTTTGCCTCTGGTTACTAAATGATGCAAACGATATTCAACAATGTTCGAAGCTTATATGTTCTTAAATATCTACATTTCAGCATCTCAAGACTATTCTTTGATAAGAAATCAAATACATTAGCAGTTTAGGGAACACTTCATCTGCTGTTTAAGCCTCTTCTTCATATACTTATTTTAAATGATATTTTAGCTGGAACGATATTAATATCTTGACTGGCGATAATAACTTAACATGGGTACCGTGTACATACTCCAGTATTATTTTCCGTATCTCCCAGCAATCTTCAGATAATTACAAGCGTTCTGAACTATGCTAAGGGATCTTAAACAGACAACTAGAAGCCACCGACGCACCCATAATGGTAGTATTCTTCAGTTGCCTGGCAACGCCAGTCGCAAGATCATGACGTTTCTGGAAATTGTTGATTGGAAAGAAGGGAAGATGCAATGTAGGAATGTGGACTGCTTGGCTGTTTTTAATTATCATTTGCCTGAACATTAGCCGTTTGCAGGACTTATTGGATGACAGGCTCGAAACGCTAATTTTAATGCCAGTTTCTTAAAGTTTTGGTCCAAGAAGGGTTAATTCTGTTTATCTCAGGATTTTGGGAACAAATTTTTCGAAGAAGGGGCGTAATTCTGTAAGTACATGGCAAGTACAGGTCTGCTTATTTTTTATGGTCTATCCATTTTATAAATAAGATGGCCCCAGCAGTTATTGTTCTTGAGAAACAGAATACCCATAATTATGTTTTATACAGATAAGAAAAGGGAAATAACTCTGTCAATAATA